>JASGCC010000006.1:1825219-2061618 GCA_030067915.1 Hydractinia echinata
TTTTTATTGTTACTACTAATATTTGTGTCTTCTTCCGCCTGTTTGTCCGCCCGACCGTCTGTCTGTCTATTTGTCCGCCCGCCCGTCTGTCTGTTTTTTTTCAGATTTTTTTGTTTTTTCCCGACGTATTTATTTAAAGTTGATTTTTGCTTAGGTTATGTTTCTATGGCTGGTGCACAGCCAGGTGATTTGTTTTCTGTGAAAAATGGTAACTTTCAAGTGTGTGAACGACTTCTTAAGCATTCGAATGCTAATGTTTATCTGAATCATCGGGTTAATTTTATAAAAAAAGAGCTCGAAGATGGAAACTTGAGATATTACTTGCAAAATAAAGATGGTGAATCGAAAGCATATGATGCTGTTGTTGTGGCAGCGCCGCTGGAAGTACCGCAGTGCTATTTTGAATGTAACAAATGTAGTAATTGGCCAGATAAAGCGACTTTAGGTCGTCACCAAAATACTGTTGCTACATTTGTGCAAGCATATATTAATTATAAACGCTTTGGATTCGAGAAACCGGAGGACATGCCCACTGATGTTTTCACGACAGAAGTGAAAATGTTCCGTTCTCCACCATTGGAATGCAGCTCGATGTAACAGGAAAACGAATCGAACCGCCGTTATACAAACTTTTTTCCCGTCAATTACTTACCGATGACGAAATCAAAGAGTACTTTATAGTAGACGAAAAGAACGGCACGAAACGTGTTGCTGTTAGCTGGTTGGCTTACCCGCATTACACTCCTCCTGAGATATTCACATCTTTCGTCTTAGATACTGGTGTGTTTTATGTAAATGCTATTGAGAGAGCGGCAAGTGCGATGGAGATGAGCGTGATTGGAGGTAAAAATGCTGCATTGTTGGTGAATGATTACTTAGCTGATCAGAATGCGCAGGAGAGTTCGTAGAAATTACATTTTTTTATTTGAATTCGCGTTGTTAGTCAATCTCCGCACAGATTCACATAGAACGTGTTTTAACATTAAACACTGACTTTAGTATAATTACACTGTTGCTTTCATGAATTAGCTTTTCTGCCTGAAGTTGATTTATTTCCCGTAAAGACAGACGGAGTTTAAGGTAAAATGAAATAGTACTCTAGTAGTCTCGTTAAAACAATTTGTTGCAAAATATCTTAAAATAGTCCATTCGGAGAAATATATTTTCGAAATACCTAAAAATGACTGATTCGCGAAAATTTATCTTCACGGAATTCGCTAAAGTTAAGAGATACCTTTGGTTAATTACAGACAAAGCTGTGGCGCAGCACAGAAAATTGATTCGGGAAAGGTATATTAAAATAATTCTAACTATTCCTCTTTCTAAATTGAGTCATACTTTTATGATTGATCTGCGGATCGATCATGAAAGTGAAAGTAAATCTTTTCATGAGAAAACAAAAGCGTAATCATACTGTAGAAATGAGGTGACAATTCAGCTGTTGGGATATAAAGAAGAAGTTCAATACCTTTTTAATATTTCTATGAAATAAAACGTATTTAAAATATAAAAAAAATAGTTTTGTATATATTTAGACATTTTTGATATAATTCTTTTAATCTAACGTTTTTGTTTCTCACCTTCACGCAATTTAGTCTCTTATTCCGGAAAACATATACCGCTAAATAAAGAAGAAAAAATCATATGTTGTTGCACATTCTCGAATTTTCCTATAATGTCAACTTTAAGTAGATTAAAGCTCACGTGGATTTAATTTGGTCATTGGCGAGAAAAGCTAAATTTAACACGGATGCAATCTTAAGAGACTAAAGTGTAGAACTCAATGCTTGAGCCAACCTATACAATCTTTTTCCTGTTTTTATTAAAAATTGGTTGTTTTTTAAAACTGTTAGATGAGCTAAATTTACGGGGGATTTAACTTTTAGCTTTTTCAAATGTGATAAATGTAGGGTGGATTTCAATTTAAGTTACCATTGGCAAAAAAACGCCAAATATTGCCTACATTAAAACTTTATGTTGTAAAGCTCGTTGTAGTGGACAACGAGCTTTACAAGATTACGATGGCAAATTATCAAATAGCAAGTACCTTTAATTTTAATTTTAATAAGACAGAATTTCAAAATTATGCACATAATTAAAATCGATAAACTCAAGGTACAAAATCATGCCCTTTTAAAAATGTAGTTTCAAATTCCTTCTTATTTAAACAAGCATAAAAATAATTCGAATCCTCCAAAAAATAAAGATTCCAATAATGTTCCAACTATATTTACAACATTCCCGTTGCTCTTCATTTATTTATTTATTAACCATGTAGCTGCCAGCAGAGATTTATCACAATGTTGTGTTACGCATCATTGCGTCCACTCATATGCCGCTTAATTAAAACAATCTCTATTCAGCATTAAAACCTATAACGGAAACCAGAAAATCAAAGCTATCAAATGCATCTTTAAATTATAATAATAATGAAGAACGTCAAGTACTTTTGGGCTTTTTTGGTACTTCCGTTGATTACTTGCGCATTACAAGAAGGAGTGACAGAATTTTATGACGCAGATGGAAGTCCAGTGCATATGATAGTATCTGGAAGCGTTTTAGTGACAGGTAAAAGAAAAACATTTTAAAGAATTTTTAGATAATGTAATACAGATTTATTATTCATGAGTATTTACTCAATCTAGCTTTTTCAGTTCGAGGGAACTGCTGTCAGCTAGTTTTTGTAAAAAGAGCTCTGTTTGTAGTGTTAGTACGCGTTCTCCACTTTTTAAGCAACCGTACCGTTATCTGTGATATTTTAAAGAAATTACTGTTGTCCGAAATTGTACGACATTACCTCTGCTGCAGCTATTTTTTCTTTATCATGTATTTAGTCATAAGGGGAAAAATTGGCGTAAGTCAAATTGTCGCTCAATGCGAGTGATTTTAGCCGGTTTCGTTTTTAAAAAGTTTGTTTAACGTTCTTCTGAGCACAAACTTTATCGACCACTGAATTCCCATTAAGTTGCTTGTCAAATCATGCATTTGCTCAATGTTGTTTAATGTCGCTTGTTCTAAGCTTTAAGAGCTGTATTGGCAATAGTCGTGGTGACTACGAGGGAACCAGCAAATCTTCCACCGCTGTCACCCAGTAAAGCTATGTATTCTCTTTCTGGAGAGAAATAAAGTGACATGAAATTATAGGATGTTACCTACAAGTTTCTTAGCTATAAGAGGAGTGTTGCCATTTCTTTGCTTTTCTTACTCTGTTGTTTTACCAGCAATGATTTCGTAAACAATACCAAGCCTAATTACTTGACATTTTAGCAACTGTTAAAAGAAACTTTCGCGGACGGAAACTTTTGCGAATTGGGCATTAATAAAGTACCTTTGCTCAAGTTCGCCTTTGGCAGACCTGTAGCACTTGAGTTACTAAAAAATATGTCAACATTGACAGTAAAGTTGCTTAACGATTGCTTGAAAGGAAATGGAAAAATTTTCAAGTTTATAAAACTACCAGTGCTAAATTTAATACACAAAGTAATTAAATATTCGCTTCAAAATCGGGGAAAAAGCTGTTCTATAAACTAGTATAAACTGTTATCTTATTGAGCACTAAAAGAAGCTACGCATTACGAAAAACAATGTAATCTCGGTAATGCCTTTAAAAACCGTTGCGTATGTCCAACATTACTTACTCTTGCAGGTGCAGTTGCTTAAAAAGTTGGTTGCTTATAAAAAATACGCGTGTCTACGATGTAAATAATAAAATTCGTTTCTTATTCACATCTTTCCATTTTTTTACAATTTCATTTTATTTTAGATGAACCACATCGTTCGTCCAGAAGCCATATTCCTCATACTCCAGAAAGAACGCGACCAAAAAACTCTGAAGACATTCAGCATGCCACTTTAAGTCACGAAGAAAATACATCGAAACGCCATTTACACAAACACCATAAAAAACATCAACCATTAAAAAAGGACGACATCGACGAGCCGACAATCATAATCGTGAATAAAAGAGATCGTGATAGAGTTAGTCGTCATCATCACCATCACCACCATGGACACGTATCGGTTATCAGTGCAGTGCGTGATACTATACCAAAGAAAGCCGTCAGACCCATTAAAAAGACCTTGTATCCTCCTCCGTCTAACTTGTGGCAAATTAATGAACAACTAGCTCAAACTGAGGAAAAGTTAAAGGCATCCGGAAAGTTGTACGGTTTTGTGAATCCCAAAGATCAAATAACGTTTGATGCACCAGATGAGTTGTCGTTTGCAGAAAACAATCTCCATCCTGAAATTGAGACTCCGGATGATTCAAGCAAATTTCGCACGAAAGAAACAGTGCCAAAGGCAATTCCTGGCACCAACGAGAATAGTAAAATTCTAAAGGTACCTTCTTATATGTCCATGCAATCTTCAAGGTTAATCTCACACGAGAATCCTAAACATTTAAACGTAGATCCCCCATCACCTGATATTAAAGTTGTGGACTCTACAGCAACAGAAAGAGACAAACAATTTGAACCTACGATTGAGAATGAGAAACATATCGAAGCACCAAAGACCGAAAACGATGTTGTCGTTGCTGCATTCAATACCGAAAGTGAAAAACACGAACAAACTCAAAATGATAGCCCTTACGAAGCACCAAGACCGCATTATAGTGAAGGAAAGGAGCAAGAAGCGCCCCATGCTGTAGAACAGTCGCACGAGGAACAACAACATTCACCACTACCACAGGGAAAGGAAAAAGAGTTTAAGCAATTCAAGGAACAACAGAATGTAGAACCCCCGAAACAAGAAACACGTCTGCAGCAAAATAAAGAGCAACCACAAGCCAACATCGAACAACCTCAGGCACCTGCAGAGTCTCAACAACCTTCGAAATCATCTGCTGAGGTAGAATCATCAGATGTTAAAATGAAAGAAACATCTGACAAAAAACCAATAAAAATCATGAATAATTCTAAAAATAAGGCAACTGATAAACTTCAAAGTGAATCTGCTGAGAAGCAGACCCAGAAAATTGCTTTAAATAACTACATGCAAGCTCTTAATAACAAAATGAAGGAAATAAAAAAGCTAAAAAATGCCTCCGAAATTCTTCTTAATGTTCCAAAACCAGTATCACACTCACAAGAAAATATAGAAGACGAAAAATCGTACGCAAATAGCTTTCAAGAGAAATTTTTAAAACTGTATTCTCCTGCGCAGCTTGAAGACGCTAAAGCACATGAGCAACAAAAGCATGCACAAGATCACGGTTTTATAGAAAAGGAAAAGCCAGAACTTAAAAAGGATCAATCTAGCGTGAAAGATGGTGGCGTTTTGTTTTTGGGTAACGAGCCAGCATCAACTTTTCGACCACACGTAAAAGCACTGGTTGTGCAAACTAAATTAAATTCAGTAAATTTTGATGATAGAGAGGCTAAAGCAAAAGAGGCAGAGACGAAATCTCAACAAAGTTTTTCAAAGAATCAAGGAACCAGTGCAGTCCAGGCACATGTAATGCAGCAGCAGCCTACAAGACAAATTCCTGAAAATGAAGTCGAAAACCCTGCAGGCTTTGCTTCTTCTCAGCCTGACCAAGAAGGAAAGATTGAACTACAACCTGCTTATCTGGCATCGTTTAAGCAAGACCTTGCCAAAAATATTCAAAGTAAATTGGGAAAGTTAGTTCAAGCTGACGCACAAAAAACAAACCAAGGTATGAATAGACAAGAGCAGGATGAACAAAATGCTGCAGCGCAAGAAAGACACAAAGAAGAGGTCACTGAAACAGAAAGGGAAAATTTAGAGAAACAAGCTATGTTAATAAAATTTCAAATGAAAAAAAAACTAAAAGCCCAAGCGCAAAATATAAGGAAAGATAAAGAAAACCAGAAGAATGAACATGAGGAGCAAAAGTTAAATAAAGTAAAAGCTCAGCAAAAACATTATTTAAATGTTGTGTATCCTAGTCCAAACTTTAACGAATTCCACCACGCTGCGCAAAATTTAGCAAAAAATCAACCAGACGAGGATGAAAATAATAACTTAGTGAGATTTAATGACAATGCGAAAGCATCTCCATTCGCGGCTAATCCTCCACAAGAAAGTCCACACGTTCCAGAGCTTGTAAAACTCACGCAAAAATTAAAATTGAATGCTGACGATGATATCCCTGATGTTGTTGATAATCAAAACGAAAAATTAGTATCTGCAAGAAAAAATCCTGAAAATGATCAAATTACAATCACTGCTGATCCAGCACCAGAAGGCGAGCAAAAGGCACACCATTTTCAAAAGCCAGCTGCACTAACACACGAAGCAGTGCAAAATGTACAGAGCACATCTCAATTGGAGCCATCTGCAGAAGAACTTACGGTCACTCAAGAAAATCCAGAACCATTAGTTGCTAAACCGTCGAAGACACCTGCAGATGAAGCTTCAATTGCTCAGGAGAAACCAGAACCATTAGTTGATAAACCGTCGCAGACACCTGCAGTGGAAGCTTCAATTACTCAGGAGAAACCAAAACCGTTATTTGCTAAGCCATTAAAATCAAAAACTTTTCTTCTTGCAGATCCTAATGTCAAATTGCCTTTAAAACAAGCTGATATCAATCGGATCAAAGCTGCGCAGTACATTTTAAATAAGAACAGAAATGCAATAAAAATGTTGAATGAACCAGTACAGTTTCAAGTTCCCGTTGATGTAGCTTCACAAGATGAAAATGGAAAACAACAAATTCAAGCTAGTTCTTTGCAATCTCCTCCTAATCCAGAGTTAATTGAAGCTGCGACAAACCATCAGCAAAATGTACTAAGTGATGCAAAGGATCAAAAGGAGAAACCAAATGAATCTTTAGAGGATTTATCCAATATTGATGCCACCGCTGCGGTAAAAATAATGAGTAACCAGCAACCTGCCGAAGTTACCAGTGAAGAATCATCTATTACCACAAAACCATTTTATGATAAAGCTCAAGCTCCTCCACATTTAGACCCCAAAGAGAAAACTGTATTTGGTGAGAAGATTGTCAAAGCTCCTGAAGTAACTAACGCAAATGCTGCTCCATTTAAAACTCAGTTAGGCAATAATGACCAGTTTGATGATATGCCAGCAGGTGTAAATCCACATGCACCATTATCGACAGATATTTCTAGAGCACGTTTTGTCAATGCACAATCACCACAAATATCCACAGAACCTGACGTATGGCCAGCCGGCGTTAATCCAGGTGCATTACTGTCATTTCAAATGTCCAATCAGGATAGAATAACTCCCGAGAAGGGAAATCTACGAGGTAAAATTCATACAACAGCTGATAATATGAAAGGTCTCAGAGTCTATCCACAGCGTTACAACCCGAAAGTCTTGCGTAATATGTATCCTCAGCAAAACTTAAACAAAATCAAACAAGTTCCGATAAAACAAAACAGTGTAATGTCACTTATAAAGCCGCGTATTCCAACAGGTCCAAGTATAGCTTACAATCAAATGTTGCCACCAGTAGTCAGAGGAGTTTACTCTCACAGTAAATCAAAGTCACAAGCTAAAGCGTCGTCTTCTTCATCTTCTAGTACAAGTAGCAACACCAATGCAGCTGTACAAAACGGCAATAAAGCAAACACCCAAGCACAAACTGGTGCCACAGCGAGACATCATGAAAAAAAACCTGGCCCAAACTATGGATACGGTTCTGGTAGTGGATATGGATACGGTAAAACTAGTTATGGATGGGGAGGTGGTGGTGGATGGGCTGGTCAACCACCCCCTAAAGGTATGCCACTTCCGGGGTATCCTTCCAACAGTCAAGCACAGATACCTGGATATCCAAATGCAGGTAGTATTGGGAAGTATCCAGGACAAGGAGGTGCTGCTTCCCAGCCGAGTCAACAGCAACCTACGAATCAAAACCATCAGTCCTCAGTTGCTGTGGGACCTGCTTCTTCACCGCCAGGATTTGCAAACATGAAACAACCAGTTAAAACCAAACAAAATAAATTGAACGAAAAAATGAACAAACCTGCCACAGCGAATAAACCAAAGAAAGTTGTTAAAACAACAAGCGTAAAAATTATGAAACAAAAAACAAAAACTATAAAGAAAATTCAAAAGCAAAATAAACTTGAGAAACTAAAGGCATCTAAACAGGTGCAGCCAAATTTGTTGCCAAAGGCAGAAAGCAAACCTCAACATCGTATGGGAGGTCCAAAATCAATACTACCTGACGAATATGATAAATAGAAATGAATTTTCTGTGATTACCATTTTCTGGTGTGCTGTTTCCCTTGATATTTTTTAGCTGTAAATGAATAAATATTTTTGTAAAATTGGCACGTTTCTTTTTGTGTGTACTGCCAGAGTTAATTCCGCTAAGTGTAAGTTGTTTAGGAATATTAGCGTGAAAGTTTTGTAGATTTATTAGCTGTAATTCTTCTACCACACGTTGTATTGAAACTAAACTAATGAAGTGTACCATTCTGTCGATTTTTTTTGGGACCTTTTCTTTAAAAAATAATTTTCGCGCTTTCAGCAGGTTTTAGCCATAATACTTTAATACGAAGAAAAAAATGCCATTAATTGGTAAAAGAGAATGTTCAATTTTATTCCCACACAGTAGATAATTAAACGCTGCCGCCATTATTAAACGGATCGTTAAAAGTGTACTAGTGAATATGCTTTTCTGTCATTCGCGAAAACTAGTGCAATTTTTTGTGCAAACAATCGTTCACGAAAATTGGATAAACATAACTAATATTGGCATTTTTGGATATTATTATTTGCATTATTGGGCAAGCAAAGAAAATTTGTCATATAAGTCGTGTTTCTGTTTCCGTATTAAGAAATATGCACGGTACACACATAAAGAATCAATAACTTCTCAATCTTATTTCAGCTTATATTTCGTGACAATCAAACTACTCACGTTTCAGCCACTCTTTTGAGGGGCGTTTGTGAAGGTTCGTTTAAAACAGTTAGGATCAAAACTATTTTGTTCTAAAACAAGATTAGGAATTCCTACAACAAGTTTCCTACAGCAGTTGATCTTTTTCTTTTGTGGGAGCGAAAAACATCCGCAATGTAATAATAACGAACTAACAAGCGTTCCTCCAAATAACTGACTATATTCGGACAAGGAATTTCAATAAGCTACTTCCTCGCTTAACGACCAAGTAAGGGACAAAAAATTTTAATAAGTACCTAAGAAACGAGTTTTACATGTCAGAAAATTTAGAAGCTTTAGAGTATATTCCCGTAAAAACAAAAATGTTTTAACAGCAGTGGAAGATTTGGCTATGCTATTAGTTTCACCGACAAAGTAGCAGTCACTTATTATTGTTGTTTGAGAAAAATTCGATGTGTTTTTTGTATGAATACCTAAGTTTACAGTCATATGTCACGATAACGGTCATTTCTATCAGTTGTCATTGAAACTAATAAAACACATTATCACTGCAACAATTTATTTTAAATATATCAAAGGGGTCATTTTACAAAACTTAAAAAGTGATTTACAGCTGTTTCTGGCGCGAGGGATATGATCCATGGCTATCATACTTACTGACTTTTTATATTTATCTATTAGACACCTGCATGTAAAATTTGTAGGGCCCATATCTCTGAGAGACTTTTGGCCATTTCTCGAAACTACCGCTTAATAATTTTTATGAAATCATTATAATGGGGAAATTCAATAGGATTGTTCTTAGAACTTGAAACTCACAACACAACCTTATTTAGTTAAGAGGAATCATTTTGCAAAAAAAATCAAAAAACTTTTGTATTTCGCATCAAAAACCATTTTGCGTTCAGCGGCATAATTCGCGAGCGGTCGAACCGGTTTTACAAATGATTAATATAAAAGCCGTAGAGTTAAACATCTTAGGGTAATGGCTCAGTTTGCTAAGGCGTCATAACGTGAACCCAGGTTAGTGGGTTCGAATCCACACGAAGGCAATTTTTTAAAAACAAAAATTTGCATAAAAAAGGCTGGTTGCTGACGTAGAAATCACCCATTACGGACGTAGTTAGTTAGTTTAAAGGCAATACTATTCTCGCAAGCGAGATAGTAATGAACTTCAAAAAGCTTAGTAAGTAGATTTTTTCACAGGTCTTACAACTAGTTTGTTTTAATAATGCGCTAGCAATGTCTGTGTATCCAACCTGCTCATTACTATAATTGCTGATGCGGCCATTATCTGTGATCATTTCTCTTTCATGAGATTCTTCTAGAATGTTCGGCAGCGTCTACAACGCCTATAAAACATTTCTGTATAAAATTGTGGTTACGTGTTTCTGGCTCAGAAAATGTCATGTGCGTAAAATAAGGCAATATCATTACCTAGGAATTTTATTGCACGTAATTTATGACACAGGTTATGTATATCGCGGGGAATCTAGTGACTTCAAAGTCATTTATTTCTGGCTTTTAAATTGCATTAACAAAAACTATTTAATAAAAAAAAATTTATTGAAGAAGTTTCTAAGATAACTTCATTTTTGTGATAGATCTTAGAAAATGACTTAAGTGTATTTCAAATTCGCCAACTTTACTTCAGCACGTATAAGTTCATATTCGCACGGATCTTACAACCTGTAAATTTAATGATTTAAAGATTGTCTGGAGAATGTGTGTTACCAGGTACGTTCTGCACGATTTTTGATGATTATGATGTTATGTATGGGAGAAAATCTTCCTCGGGGAAGATTGACAAAATATTACCAGTTACAAACATTTATGGCTGCCAAAATATTTCTTCCATAAGGCATGATGTGTCGTATGCTATGGATCGTATATGACGAAAGATATTGCGTATAGGCGAGTATAATTGTTCTGATCCAGGATTCATTTTGGATTCAGGATGTTATCTTAAATAATCCCTCTTACTTGCCCAAATATGACTAAAAAAAAATAATATTTGACATAAATCAAATCAAATTTCCATAGCGTATCAACTAAATAATACATAATTAAAATACATGTTATACATGTGAAATATTAATTTGTAAAGAATGAAAAATAACGTTCAATTTGTAGCTTCCATACAACTGAAATGAATATTATATTTTACTTGTTAAAAACTTTGTTATGAGAGGATGGAAGTACGTGGAAAGATTATCCATAAAGAAGTTGAAATATTATTAAGTTCTTGTTTGGGAAATATTTATCATTAATTTTTAGGTTTCTCATATCTTTTTTGTTGGTACTAGGTTGTGTTTGCTAGATCTATACTATTATTTATACTATCTATACTAACACGATATGTTTAACAAAACTTGGAAGACATCATTACTGTCAGGTTGGGTTCCAACTTAAACAAAACTGCTCGAATCTATCAACGTCCATGACGGAAAAGTAGGATCGCTTCCTACTTTTTGTCGGTGAACGTTGATTCGATTATTTTAACTTTAGTGGGAAATTTATATCCTATATAGCCTATCCTGAAAATTTAGGGAACTGTAGGGTCTGTCTCTTTTTGGTCCAATTAACATCGTGTATTGACAACAGACGCAGATAGCTTACCCGAATGATATGTATATGGAGATAAAGATTTATCAAGGCACGCTAGTGTGATCGTTGTCTACTGAAACATTCTTAGCAAGGTTATATGACTATCTATACATTCAAGCTATTTGGATAAACGGGTGTTTTTAACGTCATTGCCGCACATAGTGCAACGAGTTCGAATGTTTGTTAACTGTCATCTCAGTCTTATGGGTTTGCCTATTAATTAACGTTGAGAAACAGCCCTGTCCGTCTATCCAATGATGCATTTAAAATCCTGCTTAGATACTTACGTAACATTTTGCAATATTTTTAATAAAGTTCTAATTATCAATTGCAAAAATCTTTAAATTTCCATTTGCCAAAATCATCACATTTTCTGGTTTTGCCAACTTCTTAAGTTTTCGTCCATCTATTATTAAATGCTTATCAATTGCTTGCTAATAACTACGTAGCTTCCTAGTATTACATCTCTATCAAACTCTATTGTCAAAGAACAAGAAATTACACACTTGACTGTACATTCGAATCGAGGGAGATGTCTTTTTGAGTCTCTCTGAGTGTAATTAGCTGTAGCTACATGGAAAGGTTATTATTAATGATCAGTGATTCCCTTCCTCTACTCTTAAACCTTCCCCTATCAATCCTAAGATTTATTGACTAAATCCTGTTAAGAAGCAATTTTTAATCTGATTACATAGTTCTCGTTTTGTTACCGATTGCAAAAATGATACTATTGTTTCTGCAATTAAATTAATTGCTGCGAATTTTGTTACCTTAGATTAGAAAAGATCGAAAATAGTTAATAAATACTCATCAAGAAAGAGAAAAGAAAACACCAAAAAATCGTAGATAAGGTAGCCAATAAAACGAAAAAGAAGAAGAAGAAGAAGAAGAAGAAGAAGAAGAAGGAGATAACAAAGAAAATACAAAAGTGAAAGAGAGTAAAAAAAAAGTGCATACTATAGTATTAACAACACAGGAACAGAACATATTAAACAGGATTCGAAGAAAATGTTTGGAAATCGTGCTTATAAAGACTGTTTAGGATCGATCACACGTGACCCTACCAGTTTTTTAGTGTTTGGGGCGGTAGTGTTGTGTGTTATAACGCCAGTGTTAATACTGAGTGAAATTATGTGTCTACCGATGTGCTTTTGGTGTGCTCCGTAGCCGATGGAAAATATAGGACAATTATTTATCTATTTAAAAGTAGTAATAACCATTTGCTTTATTATGAAAAAATGTTTATAATAATATGTTGTTGTTTTAAATTACTTTTTTAATTCTCTCGATTATTTTATCCCTTAACTTTGGTTAGCACTTCAGGGATTTCTGTGGTTCAAATGGAAGCTTTAAACACTAACTTGTGACCTCTCCTGCAAGGCTAAAGCATAAACTATAAATTTGTACGCAAAAAACTTAAAGTTAAAAATGGTGGCAATAAGGTAGCGTGAGATAACGAGATAGTGGCAGTTAATAATCAAGCTTAATATTGAATGCTAAAAGCAATAACAAGACGTCTGAGTACAAAGCGAGTGTTCGAGTGTTAGGGAGTGTCAATGGAATGGTTAATTTTGCTTTAACTTTTTGTCAGATGAGGCAACCTATTAGCTTCTCGGAGAAACACTATTACCTTTGCCATCCACATTTCGACATTAAAGTCTAATTTTTTTAACATGAAAATTTATATTTCAACATCAAAATCTACACTTCAACATAAAAAGCCATATTTCAACACGAGAATCCACATTAAAATCATTAACATCCAAATTTTAACATCAACATTCACATGTTAACATCACAATCGACACCTCAACATCAACATCCATATTTCAACATCAAAATCCACATTCTTAAAGTGGAATCAATGCGAAAGCTTTTGCAGAAAAATACAGGAATGATTTCGTTACTTCTAATAAAACTTTCCTTCGATTTTCCGCAGTAACATATTTTGGAAATTCTTTACCGAAGCATGTGACGAAAATTTATGGACCTCCATTTAGAAAGCATCTTTGTGCAAAAAATTAATATTACAACAAAAACCCTGCAAAGCGTACACCCTGGAAAGTATGTATATTTTATTCGGTCGAGGAGTTATTTTGGTGCATAAATTAAGTCTATTAAACTTAGCTATTTTCTGCAAATACATTTGAAAGCGTTTAAAAAGACAAATGTATACAAAAATTGACGTATAAAAGCTAATAAAATCGAATTTTGCTATATTTTAAATACCGAAGTGTTGTTATTTTGTCAAATTTATACTTTTGCAACACGCTGACTGTCATTTAGAACATTGTAATCCCGGTGAGCTCTTCTCCATAAACTCTTGAAGCAAAGTGAAGCCAGTATAGTACCGCCTTACATTAATAAGCAACTTCCGTCTGTCTCTCTGTCTGTCTGTAAAATGCAAGGTGGATGTGTTCATTTTCCTCCAAAAACAATCCGTCGCAGTATGTCTTTTTTGTCGAGAAAAGCCGCGAGTTTTGTTTGTTTACGTTTTGTAGTTGCGTAATAAAAATAAAGAGATTTTATTCGCCGAATTAAATCACGTGAGTAAAAAAAAGCAATTTAATTTGTGGGATTAAACCACGTGATTAAAATAAAGCAATTTTATTTGTGGGATTCAACCACGTGATTAAAATAAAGCAATTTAATTTGCGGGATTTCCCGAGTTTCCCTTGTCGATCAATACAAACGTTAAAAAGTTTGTTCAGACTCTGGAAGTGGTAGAGGCCGCTAACATCCTGGAAAAAAATATAATTTTGAAATGTATTTTGTGTTTGTTCGAGCAGGCAGAGAAGTTTCAAAAAAATTAGAAGCTTTAGAAAGAAATGGTAATTGTGGTAGGTGTGCAAAGTTTATTTTATTTACAGAAGTTTTAATTTGAAAAGAGCTAAAACAGAGAAACAGAAGTTGTTAGTATGTTACTTTTTTTTTTGCATACTTTTTTTGCAAATATTATATTACCTACCTAGCGAGAATGGAGTATTTCGATGCTAGCCACAAAAAGAAGGAAATTTCTTATAAAAAGTAAAAATTTCTGAATTTTTTCAGGTTCGAGGGGCAAAAAGGAGCACTTTTACGGTCTTGACTTTCCGAAGCTTATTGTTAAGCAAAGGATATTATTTATTAAACAAAGTTGGAGGTTGTCAACATTCCTTCATAGTTTGATCATAATATTCAGTAGTAAACGATTTATCTAGGAGGGCATAAAATTATTAGCTTATAATATAATTTTTTCTTTTTTTAAATTTGGTGGTTCCTATCGCTAGCTAGGTAGTGTATAGATTTTCTGATTGTGTTTAAATTATTTTCTTGATCGTTTAAACCTCCATATCTCTGTAACCGTTCGTCAAAAGCACATGATCCGGTACATTTTCTTGATCAGCGCGTGTTGAGAAATTTCTGAAAAATTTTTTTGTTTATTGGTTGATTCTTGCTGACGTCAGCAAAAATTTAAATCCTTATATTTCTTTAACCGTTCGTCGAATGCGTATGATCTTATACATTATTTTGAATAGTATTTCAGGTTTTATACAATACAGGAAACAAGAAAATTATATTTTTTAATATATTTTAATCATTGCTGACGTCAACAAAATTTAAATACGGGATTTTTTTTATTGTTCCTCTGCGTGAGTGGATTTTTGTAATATGGTGTTTAAAGTTAATATAAGAATACTGGCCAGGTTTCATGTTCCACTTCCAAATACAAAGTCTAAAGAAGTCAATACCATTCGAGAATTACGAGCATTTTTGCGAAGAATTTCTTAACTAAGATATATTTGCCGTTTCGGTATGATGTTTACAGATCAAATTATTCTGATTTTGACAATAAAAGCTACGAATTATCTGATTTTAAAACTAACGAAAGAACTTAATACTACAGTTTTAATGAAATGGGCAACCCTTCTTGTACTTAATCGAATCATTTGAACCAATCCGAACAACGCGTCGACAGATGACATGGAAACTTTGCGCATTTTTACTTCGTCGATCACGTTAACCTTATTAATTTGCTGACCTAAAGGTTTGTACACACAGTTATGTCTTAATTTAGTAAAAAGAAGAAAGCGGATATTTTGGATTTAAAAATCGCAGACTGGTTTAACAAATGGTTTTAAATTCAAACCCTTACGAGCTACAAACTCTTATGGTGCCGCGCTTGATAAGAGTTCTACATTAATCTGTTTGTAGAGCTTTATTTATGGCGTCCTGAAAGACTTCTGCCGACAAAAATAATCAGATGATAGTCACATACGACATCCTGATTTATAATTACGCAGTTATTTTACTTCCATATAGAAAGGAAACGTCATGCTTGCGTTCTTCGACCTTCTAGCACAATTGCAACAGCTTTCGAATGATAAATTGATCAAGTTTTATGTGCGCATGGCCTCTTTGGTGGAGCAAATTTCACATCTGTCGAAGGAACCTACAATAACGGTTAGCTGACTAACATTACCATCTGACATTACCATCAGATGGTTTTTAGCAATCTGTTTTAAGTTCATAGATTTCAAGAAAAATTTAAAGCTCGGGTATTGAATCTAATTAAAAATGTGTTTATAATTGCAATCACATCCAGTACATATAAACATTTGTGAGAAATATTATTATTAACGTTTCAAGGTGAAAAAGTGCGTATAAGGTAGCGTTACCTTTTTTACTAATGCAGCCATTTGCAACCATTGGTGCTGTTGGACTCCCCATGGCGAAGCCCACTTTATAATAGTTAATCAGGATTTAATTGATTCAAGCAAGTTTGTTTAATACTGGAGTTTGACCAAAAATTAGAAACAATTTTACGCATAAGTCTTTTTATTAAACGTAGTTAACAAAAACCATGAAGGTAGAAATAAAAAGAAAACTCTTTTGTGTCTTTTGCAAAGTTATTCATAATGTCTTTTTAAATTTTTTAAATTCTGGCGTATGTCAGTTTCAGCAAATTTCATTGGACGAGAAAACAGTCGATATGTTAATAAGTTATAAAATACGTAATTAATTAGCGAGTAAAACAATTCTTCAATTCGAAATGGCTAATATGCCTTTTGTGTGTCAACTAGGAAAATATACTGGAAGTTGGCTTAACGAAAGTTTTAATAACTTTCTGATTTATTGATGAAATTACACCATTTAAAAAAAAAAGGATTATTAACTCTTCTACTTTTTCAAGTTTTAACTCATTCTTGACTGAGAGCTTTATCATGCCAAACTTTAGTAAATTTTCGAGCATATTTTGTTTTATACAGAAGGTTAACCCTATTTGGTATGGGGGGGGGGGGGGGGGGGGGGGGGGGGCATAAAGTGCCCGCGGCATTTTCAAAATCTAATAACTTTTTAAATACTGGATGAAATTACCTGAAATTTTGTGACTTTTCCTAACTTTTATTGGGCTTTCGGAAAATTAAAAAAAATATTTCCAAAAATTGTCATGTCAATGTCACTTTGTCCTTTTTGACAGGTGGTCATATCAACTTTTTTATTGTAGTGCTAAAAATAAATGCTTTCTAAACTAACCAGTTGTATGAATATGGGATTATGTATGTGATAGTGACAAAAAGTCATCATACAATATTGACATGCATACTGTGTAATTTGCAGACCGGAATATTGGTAATTTACAGACCAGAATGTTTGTAATTTCCTATTTCTCCATTTCTATTGTCATATGATAACGTCATAGGTCATTTTGTCCCATGTCAATCCAAATTGTCTTTATTGAGTAGCTACTGACGTAAGTGCTAATAGATATACCAAGTTTTATTCCATGACAGCTACTAACACTAAGGTTGTCAAATATAGATTTTTCAAAAAAAATTCTTGAAGATTTGAATTCTGATCGGTTTCCATTTTCTCCTTAGAGAAATCCTTTGTCTTTATACCACCTGTTAATGTTCCTAATAATATCTTACATTCTTATATTACTTTTTTAATGACTAGTACTGTAAATAGTTTTAAAAAAGATAAAGAAACGAGAATTTTCAAGAAAGACATATTTTCTTCAACCATTGTCTCATTATGACGTCATCACTTCCTGTGATGACATGTCAACATAAATATTTTGTTACTAATTAAGTCACAACATATTGATGCTTCTGTGTGCCAAGTTTCGTCACTTAAAACCAAACTGAACAAAAGTTACAGCCCGCGGGCACTTTATGCCCCCCCCCCCCATACTTACAAGGGTCAAAAAAGCCCATACAATAGGGTTAAAAAACTGGCTAAAAGAGCTGATTTCTTAAATAAAAAGTTGTTATGAAAACTCACTCTTTTCCTTAAAGAGAAAAGAACACGATAGCTGCAGAATATTCATTCCTTATCTAGAAAATCACGTTTTTTTACTTATAAATAAACAGCCCGCTGAGGGATTACGTAATGTTTTTTCGCAAAATCAAGTGAAATGCATATCGCGCATGGATATCAAAGGGATGCCAAAATAATAACAATTTGAATAGAATTTTTATGCGGACTGAGATGAGTTCAACCTCCTTCTCTATTTCTACCTCCATGTAAGAACTAAAGCGTATCTTGAAAATTTTGAAAACAAGAGAGAAGAAGAAACAAAAAACTAGTCATAATTATCGTCAAACTATTTGCTCTTATTACCAACCCTTAAAGCTAAGATAGAATTTAAAGTTCTAATCAAAACACATCCCTAGTTGAAATTTCACCCTGAAAGCAGTGAGTGTATACAGTTTAAACAAATCTAAACAAAACCATTAGAGAACAAACAGATAAAATGTCTGCAGTTCAAGTCAGGCATTACCTTCAGCATTTCATTTTACGGTAACATAAAAAAAACTTTTCTTTTTCTTGTTAAGTAATTCAACTGTACTTTAATTTTATGATTTTATGATTTTAGTACTTTTTCTCAACAAATCGGCGTCCTATTAAAGTATCTTTGCATGATCGTTCATATTTTGGTACACAAGATATTAACCGAGGTTTTGCATTTCTCCTGACAGCCTTCCACTTGCTGCATACTTTTTTTCCGCAATCTAAATACATTTGTCAAAAAAATTAACGAACGAACGAACGAACGAACGAACGAACGAACGAACGAACGAACGAACGAACGAACGAACGAACGAACGAACGAACGAACGAACGAACGAACGAACGAACGAACGAACGAACGAACGAACGAACGAACGAACGAACGAACGAACGAACGAACGAACGAACGAACGAACGAACGAACGAACGAACGAACGAACGAACGAACGAACGAACGAACGAACGAACGAACGAACGAACGAACGAACGAACGAACGAACGAACGAACGAACGAACGAACGAACGAACGAACGAACGAACGAACGAACGAACGAACGAACGAACGAACGAACGAACGAACGAACGAACGAACGAACGAACGAACGAACGAACGAACGAACGAACGAACGAACGAACGAACGAACGAACGAACGAACGAACGAACGAACGAACGAACGAACGAACGAACGAACGAACGAACGAACGAACGAACGAACGAACGAACGAACGAACGAACGAACGAACGAACGAACGAACGAACGAACGAACGAACGAACGAACGAACGAACGAACGAACGAACGAACGAACGAACGAACGAACGAACGAACGAACGAACGAACGAACGAACGAACGAACGAACGAACGAACGAACGAACGAACGATAATAAAATAATAAAATAATAAAATAAATTTTTACCGCGATAATAACAGCCTTCACTTTCGCAGTAGTTGCAGCGGTCCGATTTCACTTCGTCCGTTGTGCAAATATATATTTCCAGTCTCATTTTGTACTGACCGCCAGCAAATTTGCAGCTCCCTCCAATTTTTTGTGTTAAGTTTGCCTCGTGTCGAAATCCCGTACCTAAAAAATAAATTTCGAATACGCAAGATAAGTGAAGTTTACAGATACTTTATGAACGAAACAAATTTCCTACACACTCTCACATAGACCTTTGTAAATTCAACTAATCTTTTTATGGAATATATATAGTTAAAATATTGCTTTAATTATATTAAGTATTATTTTAACTCTCTCTTTCTTTTTGCTTAACAACGGGCTTAGTGATAAGGCAATTTGTGCCTTCTTTTTGCTCCGGCCATTTTTGTATATATTACAAGATATTTTAACCTGTAACATTTATATAACGGCGAAATATACCTATAACCTAAAAAAAATATATACAAATTGTATAACAAAACAACAACAAAAGCGACAAATACTACCTCTTCCCCAAGACGAGGTGGAAAACAAAGCCTGTGCAAGTGATAAACGCTAAAGTAACATCGTTAGAAACCTTCCTTTTTTTGTTTAAATGCAAAATAAACAGAATAGTCTGGGTTACGCAGGTTTGCAAGGAGATTGAGTGGCATGAAACATGTATAAATTTTTTTTTATATTTCGTGGATCATAAATCTGGCAGCTATTTTAAACAAAATTTTGGCTCTCAAAATAAAGACTAATTGTGATCCCGTGGAAAACTTAAAATGTTCCATCGATGCATCATACGTTCGCTCGTCTTATATATGGAACAATTCTCAAATTCGTGCATCATAAATCTGGCAGCCATTTTAAACAAAATTTTGGCTATCAAAGTAAAGATCCATGGAAAACTTGAAATGTTCCATCGATGCATCATACGTTCGCTCGTCTTACATATGGAACAATTCTTAAATTCGTGCATTTCTAGCACAAAGTGGCGAGCCGGTAATATTTATTAAAGAAAAAGCGTAATAACTTACCGATAAAAAAGTGTGTTTCCCCTTCTTTGAGTTGAATTTGACCGGGCCACCGGTGCGGGCGAAACCCTACTGAAGTCGTATCTCGATACTCTTCATATTCGTCTTCCATAGTTCGTGAGCAATTTAGAAGAACATAATCTTCACCTATAACACAAAAATACCCGTATTTGACAGATGAAAATATTCTCGATTTCTACTTAGAATTGTTGCTTTTGGGTACTTAACTTGTTGTTCAAAATTTTTATGTGTTCCAATTTTCCTGCTTACTTGGTGTTTGAAGTCAGTTTTAAATTTCCAGCGAGGAAAAACTTTATTCGCGGCGTTAGTACAAATAATAAAACACAAACATTAACTGTGCTTAGAAATTTGTTATATAAATAAAGCGAAAAATAATAATAAAAAATTACCAGTTGCATCACAATTTTCATACTTTGTACGGTTGGTTCCTATATGGTATAAATTTTCATACGGAAAGCGAGCACTTTGACTTGTAGTCCTAGGTCTACTAAACATAGCTTCTATGGGACATTGAAAGAAAATCCTATCGTACAAACGAACGCTTATTTTCGGTTGGTCACAGGAAAATCTAAAATTAAAAACAACTGAGTCAAAAATAAAAACAACAACAACAACGACAATGACAATGACAATGACAAAGACAAGAACAAGAACGAAAACAACAACAACAACAACAACAACAACAACAACAACAACAACAACAACAACACCAACAACAACAACAACACATAACAACAACGACAACGGCAACGACAACAAAAACGACAATAACAACGACAATGACAACGAGAACAGCAACAACGACAACGACAGCATAAATAGTTACAATGGATTCCAAGGATCCCATTTGATGGCTGGATAGTCAAGTGGCCTGTCATAGACTGTTAAAGATGTTTTTACACTAAGAATCAATATGACCAAGGATAGCAGTCCAGCCATCGCCGTTACCTAAAATAAAAGTATGACTTGTAACATATACATCGTTTAGCACCTAAAACGTAGTAAAACTTTTTTACTGAAATTCCGTTTTGAAATGAAAAACATTTTCTCTTAATTTCTGGTTCAATTATCTGTGAAAAGAACTGAAAGGCGTATTTTCCATAAGTTGTTGTTTCTTGCCTTAAACCCAGCTAATTATATGATTCTATACTTTGGGAAGGCAATCCTTTAAATGTTATATCTGCTAACAATACCAGCTAGAATAGAACGAGAAAAAAACACGCAAAACAGAACAAAAACGTAAAAATCACAAACACAATCTACGTTACACCTCTTACCGTAAAAAACAAGTACTTCTTTAAATGCGATTTGGCATTTTTTTAATTTCTCGCTATATTTTTTTAAGTTCGTAAGAATTTAGACTATAAAAGTTATTCAGACTGTAATTAATATTATCTTCACTTTGTTTACAGTTTGCCTAATGGTACTTCCGCTGTACTGCGGAAGTTGATCGGCGTTCAGATTGTTGATCATCCTTCTGAACGCAATGCCGAAGTATAGTCGTAATTTGATTGCTTTTATCTTGTTCTTTCACACAGTTTTGTATTTTAAATGATAACGAAAAGTACACAAGATAATTTTTTTGGCACTTTGTACATTTGTAAGTAAGACTGTTCTATTTTGGTATGATTCTTTTAGGTAGTAAACTTCTTTATTATTATTTACCCAGGATGGCTTCTACAGATTCTACTGGTACTGTTATTAATTAGAGTTTTGCAGTGCACTGGTTGGTCTTATTTGAGTTATGGAAGTCGTGCATAGAGACCTCTGAATTAGGTAAACAAACGTCTCAGACAGCAGTCCCATTTCTATGCTGAAAGAATAGCAGGAAGATCGATTTACATTCTTATTTACATTCTTATAGTCTCTGCCATGTATCGCGTAAGGATTAAACCGGTACCTTTCCCACTGAAAGCGTACGCTCTATCTCAAGGCCATCAGTGGCAGCAATTGTAGTTTAAGCTCCTGTGATGGAGATAGATTAACATTAAAGTTTTTTTAATAGCATTTAGGGTTGAAATGATGAAATATAATACGCAAAATGAGGGATAAAAATCAAATAACCTTTAATTGCATTATATTACCTTTGCTAAGGCGGTATTTACATGAGAATTTCACTTCGCTTTAAATGAAGCTCGACTCTCATGTAAATATTGTAAATATTAATAAAAATAAGAGAAAACACCATTACACATCGAAGCTGATTTTCCATTTTTTTTTGCAGGAACCAATTGAATCTGACAACAATAAAAATGTTCTGTACTTTTGTTTATCGCAAGTGCAGTTATTAATTGCCGTGCCTGGATATGTTAACATCGCCTAGGCAGCGTAAGAAATAACCAGTAATTATATCCCTCCTTAAACTTTGACTCTTGGAAAGCCAGCATGTAAAAAGACGGCTAGAACAATTTTTTCGGCATTAAATTCACTGAACAAATATGATCACAAACCATAAAGATAAGCTAACTATCAGTGCTCTACTAATGAAAAACATTAGACAAATATCATGCGCTGTAGCTTATTAAGGTTAGTATGGTCCGTTTTGGTATCCCTTCCTTAACAGGAAACAGTTTAATCCATGCTGACGAGACATTGAAGATAGATAATCATAAGCATTGTACATATCTGTAATCGAGCTTTCTCTCAATATTGCTAGTAACATTTGTGAATCAGACCCTTTGACAGGTCACCCATTACTGCTAGTAACATTTGTGAATCAGACCCTTTGACAGGTCACCCATTACTGCTAGTAACATTTGTGAGTCAGACCCTTTGATAGGTCACCCATTACTGCTAGTAACATTTGTGAATCAGAATCCTTCTACCCAACTTGGAGGATGTTATTGTTATTTTTGTTGCATAATGGCTGATTATACGACAAACAAGTGCCTTGTTGTTTGTCGTCTATGTTAAAAATATCATCAATTGGTGAGGAAAAAGTAGTGCCACAAGACCATAAATTTGGAAATGCGCTCCACAAGTAGTAGTTTTGGTTATTTCTATATTACAATATTCACAGACTTGGGATCTTAGGTTATTTGGTTAGTTGCTATTGGCAGCATGACTTTTTTCCTATATTTCGGCTATTTGTGGCGTCTGATATAGATTATTCTCTATTTCTTGCATGTTAGAAAGTGCGACTAGAGTATTAAAAACATTGTTTAGTGATCCTACGTATATACAGAAGTTGCTTTTTCGCATCCTTTCGGTTGCGGAGTAATGACGACTTGAGGGTTCTTAGAAAAAATGGAAAAATATTTTTTTCAGTCACTGCGGTTCGACACATTGTGAGGTTTTTACTAATACTTGTGCTGTCCGTCATAAAAAGAATCACCCCCTACCTAAGCTAGTAGTTAGTTAGGTCCATATAATGTCATTCTACCGTCCCAAAGCGCAGTTAGGCGTAAAGTCTTTTTCTTTTCAGCAAAGTACTTAAATGTTTTGTATTTTATTATCGTAGATCACGTGACATGGTTAAATTTCCATATATAATCATATTGATCATCGATCTCCAATGTAAATTAGCCAACTCTTATGTAGATATATACTATCCTTCTATCATATGGGACCCAAGGAATCCAATGTAAATACCACTTCTTTTTTTTTTTCGTTCGTTCGTTCGTTCAGTTTTTTAAATTCTTAACTTTTAAATTGCACATTTAAGATTCTCGTGTAATCCGCCGAAGATAAGCGCACAACAAGATGACGTTGTTCGCTTTTTATGTGCCTACTCAGGATATACGTTTACAAAGAATGAGGAAGCCAATTACTATATACCACATGAAAATCTGTACCATTTGGGAACAGACCGCAAGAAATACGAAAGCTGTAATGCAACTGGTATTTGATTTTTCATTCTTGTTATTTATAATTTTTAATAGTTATAATTTTTTATAAATCCAAGTTGTTTTTATTTTTTTATTATTTGTGACCCAAATTGTTTAAAAATATTGTTTTCTCCCATTTGATAAATTTCTGCAAATACGGAAAAAAGTGCGTCTAAAATATTCATGAAATGGATGGCAATCAATCAATTAACTATTGCCTTGTTGTTAAAAACCGCGGAAGGAACCAATTATTTTTTGGTATTTTATGCTTTTTTCATTTGTTGTTGATTTCTTTAAAATGCTGCGAACAAAACATATTAAGCGAAATAGACAACAAGAATAAGAATTTTTAAGCTGTGCTCTAAAACTCGTCACGGCAAATTAGAATACAATAGTAAAATTCTTAGCTAATGAAATTATTTTATTCTATCACATGATTTGTACCAACCAATCAAAAATGTTACAAAAGTTTTGTGACATACACAACATATAGCTTTAAGGAGGAAAGGCGATTAAATGCGTTTCTTTCCACATGATCAGTTCAGATTGATAAAGAAACTATGGTCGCTCATTGTTATTTTTTCAATTGGGCAATGCTCTAAACATTCGAGAAACCTATTGATGTATATATCATAAAAAAAGACAATCTTCGCCATGAAAATAAATTTGTAAATAAATAGATTTAAGAATTTAAATGTTTCCAAATTTGAATTTTAAAAATGTGCAATATTATTTTTTCCGTTATACAATCCGTATTTTTAACAATCGCATTAAGTTTTTGTCACCATGTGTGATTCTATGATACACGATCACTTTTTTTAATTGCCAAATTTTCTTCTTATTTTTTTGTTTCGTAATTTAAGAACCTTACTCGTAGTGCAAACTCTTTGTTGTTACAATCATTATTTGATCTT
Organism: Hydractinia echinata; assembly: GCA_030067915.1. Taxonomy (NCBI): domain Eukaryota; kingdom Metazoa; phylum Cnidaria; class Hydrozoa; order Anthoathecata; family Hydractiniidae; genus Hydractinia; species Hydractinia echinata. The sequence continues at coordinate 1,850,168 of JASGCC010000006.1, forward strand.
TTTAGTCAGAGATTCTTGTAGGGTGGGTGGTCTCTGATGCTATATCACGTGACATTTGGACACTGTAGATCATTTTATGTATTTCTGGGACGCCCTACTTAAATTCGAAATTTGAGAATCCCTTTTTTTATAAATCCACGATTTCCCCAAACTCAAAAAGGTGAAAAACACAAATTTTAAGAAAAAGATATTTTAGAAAAACTTAAGGTGGTCAAACACCAAAATTTTCTAAAAATCCCTTTCATACAATTCAGTCAACATGATAACTTAAGGATACGGTAACCCCCTGAGGCACATACTCAGCATATTTGAAATATATCCTCTGCTCGCTATATTAACCCTAACAAATATATATATTCTGAAAGCCAAATAAATCATCTCTAGAGTGATGATAAAGTATTTGTATAAAAAAAATCCAAAAAGGAGAAAAAAAATTATATACAAAAATTCACCCTTCCAGTTCATTTTGTCGAACACTCCCCTCAGTAAAATTTTTGTTCGTTGAAAAAAATATGATTGCGAAGCTCTTATTCAGCTCTAAAAAACTTTGCTTTTTTTACTCAATACAACACGTGGTTCCAAAAATATAGCATATTTTGTGTTACAATAGCTGTTTTATGACTGATTTATCTATTTTTAAGCATGATAGATCAATAACTCGATATTTCCTCACTTTCTGCGTTAGAAAAAGCAAAGTTTTGTAGCCAAAGATATAATTGTCGCAACAAACTTGTTTTCGTAAAATATATACCGTTACGACTAAAAATTTTATTTCGAGAAAAAGCAAATCAAAGACCTTTGCTTTTACCTGCAAGAATCATGGTTACACCCACTTAAACGTTATGAATAATTAATAACTCATGAATATTTTATTTAAAATTAAAGGTAAAGTGTTTTCATAGAACTATGGGTCTAGTTATTGTTAAACAGACAACAGGATAACATAACATACCAGGATAAAAACGAAAAAAATAAGGAAATAAATTATAAAGGTATAGATGATAAATAATAATATATTTGTATAGATTATTAAAGTGTGAATGTTTCCTATGTTATATGTAGAGATGCAATTTTTTATTCGTTCTGCATAACTCTCTTTAATTATTATACAGATTAATTAATTTGAGGAATTTTAAACTTTGAGCACACTATTGAAAACACTAAAAGATAAAAAAGATTTTTTCTCATTTTATCCCTCTTAACAATAAATATTTTTGATTCTTTTTTTAAAAATATCAGGAAAATATGCCAAAGAATCAAAATTAAAAAAAAAAATTTAAAAAAAAAAAATGAATCTGAAGGGGGTTACCGTATCCTTAAACGTATATGATTGAAACTTTCCAAAAGTAAAAATTATTGACCAAATTTTTGGAAAAGTGAAAAAAATATCCAAAAAGTAATATTGGAGACGGGGGTTAGGCTGATAAAGTTAAAATGACTAAAATTGTCTGCAGATTATTACTAACAAAATCAACATTTTATAAATGAAATAACTATGTTTAAAATAAAAAGTATATATACATAATCTGTCCAGGGGGTAAAATTCCAAAAATCTGTTTTTTTGAAATATAAAATTAAAAAAAGAAAAAATCAAAAAAGTGAGACAGTCATTTTGTGTCAAATAACATCAGAAAACAATGTACAAAATTTAAAAAAAAATTAAACCACCCGTTTGGTTTTAATCATCCGCAGACTTTTTGACCCCCTAATTCCGGAAAACAGAGAAAATTGCGTTTAAAAACTTTGACTATGAAAAAATAAGGATGTACTGGAGTGAAAGTCTTAAAAACCTCAACAAAAGTTCCTTGGAGTGTCCTAGTGCTGTCAATATAATTACCACATAAATAGATTTTATAAACAGGTATTTCTGATAAAATTATAAAAGAATGATGTCGGAGTCCAATTTTCTGATTGGTTAATATCGTGAAACAAATTCAGCAAGTTCAACTGCCTTGGTGCTTAAATGTTTGAAAATTGTTTGATATGGACCATTATATAATGGAGGCAGTAAGTCCATATTAGAACAGAAACGTTGTAGTCCAGCATGTCCCAATGTTTGGCAGGCATATACAGATTTCACATTTATGTCAAATACGCTTGGTATATTTTTGTTGATTGGCCCCTTTTTACTAGTAAAAAAAGGTGTGTATTTGTTACAATTGCTACATTTAAGGGATATATAATTTATTTGCTAAACCATTTCTTTTAGCTGCACTTTCACATAATGGTTCTTGCTCTTTGCACTTTTACAAACGCCACATAACGTTATTACAAAATTGCATCGTTCAAAACACCAACGTCGATAATTTTGTATCCTGTGGCATTGGCCAGTCAGGGAAAACTGCTAACTAAGAGTTACTGCTAATTTGACGTACTACTCCTAATTTGGAGCATGCACCAGCTTAATTTGGTTAAAGGGCGTCTAATTAAGCTACAGAAAAACATAAACATAAAATAAGCCCAGATAAGCCAAAACCGCGTGCCTTTCCAAGGTTGCACGCTCTGAGAAACCGATGAACAGTCTTGTGTTAAGAAAATCCAAAAATTTTGCCGGAGCCGAAATCAATAAATAACCATTTTGTGATTTAATCCAAATTTGGCAGATATAATCCTAATTTGGCGGATACACCATTTTGAATTTATGGCTAAGACGGCCATGTGCCGCCTAACTAGGCGCGCATAGCACAAAATCTGTCAAAACAACTAATCGCTCCCGCGTTTTTTTCACATTGCGTTATTACAGACCCTGGCCTTACTTACGAAGGTAAAATAATTCATTTGGTGGTTCGATTTTGCACTAAAGGGGTTGAACTAGGCCATTAAAAAATTAATTTATCCTAAATAGGCGCCGTTGTGCTTAATTAGTCTACCGTCTTACGCCTAATTTAGAGATTCTCCTAATTAGCAGTACACTCTTAGTTAGCAGTTTTCCCTGACTGTTGGCCCAGCCTTTTGTCTTTTTTATTGTAAGACGAACAGCAACAGCATGTGTTACAGTACCACTTAGATTGACAATGTTCTTATTTGAATTTAAAATCTTTGCCTCACTCATATTACGAAGTTTTTTATACGTTTTATATACTACTTGGACCAGGCTGACTCATGTGTAGTGTTGTAGTAGAGTGCTGACTAGTGAGTGCTTGTTGGTCCTCTGCTACTAGTATTAACTGTTGTCATACGTGAGGGGGTCTCAGAAATAAATTCATCACCAGAATGGACAGAGGAAACTATAAAGTCTGTGTTTTCTTCCTAAAAATTTGTATTTTGGCAACCATTTTTAATTATCAAATTCTGGAAACAAGACTTCCTTTTCTTCCTATATCTTCTATTTCTGACTGCTGTTTTCATTTTATATATATGTATCCTGAAAGAACATACATTAATTTGTATAATGCAACTATTTTTCCCTAAAATATATACATAAAAAACTAGCAAATAGTACCAAACAAACACAGCAAAAACAAAAAATTCTTCCAGCTAGCTAGCTAAGAGTTTTTTTTATTTACAACTGGCTCTAAAACCTGACCTTTTGAGTATACGGCGGGAAACAAAGCCGATATTTTAATTTCATTTACTTATTTATCTATACATTATCGAAAAAATCAGCGGGAAATCACGAGGGAATGCGGGGAAAATGCCCTAGCAACCACAATATACAACCGGTTGCTAGGGAAATTTTGGAATATGCATTGTCAAAAAATGTGGATTTAAGCCACATCTCTTTCAAATTTAGTAAAATCCTTTTAACAGCTTAATTTTCGATCTTCATACACTGTTTTTCCACAGAAAAAAAAAAAAATCGCAAAATTTTATGTATCCCTCCAAATTTTTGGTGTTTGACCACCTTAATACTGAATGGAAATGTATTTAGGGTGGAAACTGAACTGTTCCAATATTATTTGATTCCATGTATAATTCTAAATGTCTAAAGCGTGATTTATGTCTTCTTAGGTGCTAGGTTGCTGCTTTCTTGCAATCAGACGAATTGGAAAATGGACAAACATTGGCGTGATTTAATGTTTCGAAAATACGTCTTTCCTGATCAAATTCCATTTTACCAAGGTGAAACACACTATTTCATTGGTAAGACATTGTTATGTTTCGTTAACTGCAAATAGAAACAGCGTAAATGGTTGTCATGGATCAAGGACGTATGATCGCATAGACCGAGGGCGCATGATCGTGTGGTCGGAGATCCATGTTTGTTGTCTGGGAAGGTGTCCACTGATAATGGTCAACCCATGCCATGATATAGAAATCGGGTAGGTAGTACATATCGTCTTCAGGGTTTTTTGTCTTTTTGAGATAATAGAAGACGACAAAAAATACCCTGGTATCGTGAGTGATTTTTGACCAATATATGGCCAGATTATGTAAACGCGTCATACATTAATTTATGCGACCAACAATGGCGGAACTTTAGCGGAAAAATTTTATATTCCAGTAAACAGGAAACGTACTAACATATCGTATTGTCTCACGACTAAAATATACAAGAAAAATTATCTTGATAACTTCAATAAGTGTCTTTAAAGTTTGAAAAAAGGGGTGTGCTGTTTTATTAGTTAGTTACACATTACTTTAAAATAGTTTAGCTAACTAGCTAGCTAGGTACTTCCGGAATAATTTTTTTTTTTGCCGAACTTAGATAGTTCATTGTTAGATTTCAAATCTAGTTTATGGGGAAAGTTTTTATTTTTGCGGCGTTTTGAATCCTATGAAAAAACAAGTAGGTGAAGAGAAGGGCAGACTATTTCTAGATAGCTATATTATGTAGATAGCTTCAGATATTATAAAAGCTTGCCTCAGATATTCTGGTATGTAAATATAATTTTTTGCAAAAATTAATTTTTGAATGTTTACGAGAACTAATTTTTTGCAAAGTTGGGAAGTTCTATTCTTGCTTAAAATACCTCCTATCTGAATACAAGTATGAGTATATGTACTGAAAGAGATATATGCTAAAGGCTATTTTCTACTTTAAGAACATTTCTGAGCATGCATACTTAAAATGTCTACATCACATGAACAGAACATTGTCTTGTCTATTATGTTTTGCGCAAAGTAGAATCGAGTTCAACTTTTTCTTTGCGTTGTGTACAAGACAAGTAGAGAATTATTTAGCCAATCAGGTTTTTTCATTTTTTTAGAAAGTGTGTTTACTTTCTGTATAAAAATGAGCGCAACATTAAGAAATGGAAATTACAAATAAAAATTTTTCTGTTCTGTTCCTGTCCATTCCGTTGCATGAAAAATAGTTGTTAAAGTGCCCATTGAAGGGGGCTATAAAAAATGCTTTTCGTTGGGAACCATTTTTTTTTGCTAAAAAAAAAATTAAAATAAAGACTTGAAACTTGTTATAACATGTTTTTAGGTTGGTTTGATAAATTTGACTCAAAAAATATTTTTTTATCAAAGTTTAAGAGTTTCTAAATTTAGTCGTTTTTCAGAGACACCGAGAAACGATTTTTGACAGTTTGTCAATGTTGACAAAGGTGGTAAGAAAAAACATTAGGAGTAATTCTCATGATTAAAATTGTCAGATAGGATCTAAATAAAAATATTTGCCATACTTGATTGGTGCAACCCAGTTTCCTATTTTCTTATATTACTGATTTCTGTTAAAATGACCAATTTTTAACATACAGCGTGTTTTGAAGGTGCGAGTGGGTTGATTTTACCTGCCTTTGCATGAACACAGTTAAGGTATTATTGAAATTCACAGTTTCCTCACAGACGCTGGATTCTGCCTTCTTCAAGTTTATTATATTCATCAATATAAGTAAATATTCGATAAATTTTTGCAAATAGTTTCCGAAAAATATGGATATTTGTAGGATTTATTCTTGTGCATTTGATCTAATCTTATCGTAATTTGGAAACGTTAAAAAAGTTGAGCTAGCTAATAGGTAAATGTAAACAAAGTGCCAAGCTAAAATACATAAAAGTAGCTGTTATTATTAACCTAACAAAGTGCTGATTAAAGAAAAAAATCATCATAGTTATGCGAAAATGTGAAAGTCAATCATATTTCAAAATCCGGACAACGCTACCAGTGTATTTTTCGACGTCATCTCTCAAATCAAAAAAGCAAAAAACACTGGGGACGAGGGTGTACATATGTATGCATAATGTATAGAATGCACACTCAGTACCAATTGTTGCCGCCAAAGTAACTGACACAATTTAACATAACTCGTATCTTTGCCAAACAAAAGTTTTTAACGGTGGTAAAGTTTATGATTAGCTTTGCAGTGCAGCAACAAGAACCAATATGTGCATGGTCAGCACCAAGAATAAACAAAAATGATAGAAACAAATTTTAATGTCATTTTTTACTAGTATGAAGACTAATTTCCAACTGAACTGCAAAAAATGCAAAAGCATGATTTATATCTATGTCCTTTGAGACATGCCTAAGGCCATTACCATTATGTAAAGAACAAGGGTAATGACATAAAGCATGCGTGCATGTATACAATCAAAGTCGCTATCAAAAAAGCAATTGTGTCAATATCCATTTAAAAAAATAATTTTCCTTTTTTTAGGCACGGGTTTCCGCGACAGGGCTAATTTAACCAATAAAATTGGAGGAAGCTGTAAATTCGCAGGTGATTATAACAAAATGAGATTAGAGGTTTACATTTGCACACAGGAGGAGATATCAAAAGGGCGCTGTGATTATTGCAAAAGTGAAGGCTGTTATTATCATGGTAGCTTCAATTTATATGCTTCTTGTTGACCCTAACTTCCCTGTGAAATTTGGTGCTATCAAAATTTCTTCACCTCATCTGTTTACCTGTCTCGTCACAGCAACAAACTATTTTATTTTCGTATTTTTTTGTGACCAATTGTACTTAAAATTGCTTTTTCTGGTAAAAATAATGGGTACAAATAACAAACTATTTTTAGGATGGGTTCTTGAAATTGCAGTACAAAAAATGATTGAGTTCTTCTCGCATTGTGATTGGCTAATCTAGACGAAATATATGCTATATTTTTCGTTTCTACCGAAAAACGAGTGCATATTTTTTTTCAATTCTATAGTGCAAGAAGCTTATATTATTTTCTGATTAGTTGAATAAAGTTATTGTTTTCTTGAGAAATGAGACCTTGTTGGGAATTTTTTTTCAAATTTTCTGCCTAAATAAAATGAACATAACTAATCACACTGTAATTATTCTTTTGTTCGAATATAATCATTAAAGAGTCATTAGGGAGCCACTGTTTCCACCGCCAAAAATACTTAAGTCACATGCAAACTACCTGTGACTTAAAAGACATAACACGTTGAAGGAGACCTGCTTTCAATTCGAATATTTAAAATAAGTTAAATTTATCACATTATCTTGCACTAATCTACCGATTACATGAAATACCACAGTTATGCTCGGTTCGTATATTAAACAAATTATCGCACATTGTCGCATTTTCTAATTCTCGTATATTCACTCGTCTTAAGGCTCTTGAAATATGCAAAAAAGAACATAAGGAGAGCATATTTTCCGTTATTTTTCTCGACACTGTGCGATAACTACAGCGTATCGAACCTACATTGATTTTGACACTTCTTTTTGTGAACCATAAGATAATAATCATAATTATTAGAATAACCCTTTTTCCTCATTTTGTAATCGAATAACTATTTAGCCTTGGTAATTAAGTAAAAATTTATCATGAACTCACACAGTTGAGCGTGAACACCAGTGATTTTCGAAATGGCTTTAGACAATTTTGGTTGTCTTTAGCTACTTTTGCTACGTAATCTACTAGCAATTTTTTTACCAAGTTTAAATCTTCTTTTACAACTTAAGTGCCAGATAAAAAGTTGCTAATAAACAAAAATACGTATAATTGCCTTCCTGGCATACTTCTTTAGTATCTTACTTTCTTAGTATCTATTAATAATATAGATATTATCATGTCATAAACAATCGAGTGTATTCTAGGCTAAAATATATAATAAACTCGCTTGTTCATGACATGATAATATCTATATTATTTAATGACAATGATTGAGCAGATAAGTGGTAATTTTTATTTTTAAAGTTTTTTAGTATCTCTCACTTTTTAAATACAGTTGAACTCATGTAAATCGACCTCTCATAAATCGACAAATCATGTAAATCGACCAAATTCTTCGGTCCCTTCAGAATGAAACCCTTATAACAAAACTCCTTTAATTCGACAACTCATGTAATTCGACCACATCGTGAGACCCCCTGAAGAGTCGAATTACATGAGTTCAACTGTAGTTTTTACTGGAACTCATTCTAGATTGTGGGAAGAAAAAATGCAGCGATTGGATGACTTTCAAAGGAACTCATTCAGCAATGCTACCCAACTGCCAGCCGAAATATGAGCGATCGTGTAGAGATACATTGATGGGAAGACGATTTGTGGAGTATAGATACCGCGTTATAAAGAACAGGACTGGTTAATTAAGTATCTATGTATTTAGTGTTGACGATTTCGTCCTTGGAATAAATTGATGCATTGTTTAAGCAATTTTTTTCTTTATTTTTTTTCTTCTTTCACTTCAGTGCAGTTAAATTAGCATGCGTGTAAATTCTTTACTCGTTTGAGCTTAAGGAAGTCTTGTTTTGTGGCATTATTGTAACGGTCAGACGCTTCTCTTACGAGCCTCACTTTCAAACAAAGATTTAATATAGCGCAGTTAAATAACTAGTTATTCATTTGCAGCATGATCTTGGAAATTTGGCACTTTCTTCAATTTTTAGCGAGGATTTTAAATATTTATTCTTTTTTGTCCAATAAATAGCGTATGAAAGAAAATATATAAAAAAATTAGTATTTTTATGTTGCTAAATTCCATGCCAAAACTAGATTCTTTTCAATCAATAAAGGAATAACCAAAATTGAAACATATTAATTTTCTTCTATGTCAGTTCAAACATAATAAGCACCTTTGAATATCGGCACTTTATGAATGGCTAAAATGGCGCGAAATATATCATGATGAGGTTAACTCAGAGAAACGTCAAAAGAACAGTTTGTGTTAAGTTATTAGCACTTTCTAATACAGAAAATTTGATTTTAATCATAGAATTATTATACAACTTGTGCAAGAGTCGCGCTTTTCTTTTTTTTTTTGAAAAAGATTTATTCATTAAAAGTTCTACAAAGTTTTTGTAACAACAGTTTCTGTCTTAAGCCTTAAAACAGTCTTACGCGTTAAGATTGATATCTAATTTTTAGCTTCAGGGTTTTTCAAGAAAACAAAACAAATCAGTTGAAAAAAAAATGGCCGCGCTTTTATTGAGAAAATAAAAGTTGCGCTTTGGCAACTTTTATGCTCATGAAACAAAAAGGGGAAATTCATACCGAAAAGAAGATTTTTTTTTCTTCACATTTTTTCATTGACAGTCAATGATTCCATAAATATAGCATGTAAGCTCTGTAGAAAACCTAAACCTATTGAAAACTAAAAAAAATTGCCCTGGCAAATGCGCTATCAAAACATGGTTAAACCGGGCTAAAATACCCTATTTTTGACAAATTGACCTCCCAAAAAAATATTTAACAACCAAAAATGCGTTTGACAGTCGTTGAATATTAAAATACTATCTTTTGCGAAGTGGAAAAAACAAAAATTAGAAAAAATAGAAAAACCTTACCCCTGGCAAATGCACTTCTAAGATACACTTCGCAATTTTTTTAAATAATCAACGTAAATGGAGAATTTCCAAGATAAAAACGCTGTATTTTCGCGTCGTTATCGCAAGACCTTTCTTCTTTCTACTAAGTTGAAATTCGAATGTTTATATTTTTAGTTTCGTGCGAGAGATTAACCAGATTGCAGTCTGGGAGATATAGGCATCGAAAAATCTTGTTTTATACTTTCGTTTCATACTACGATTATCTACGAATTGTACATTAACAAAGTTATGTTTTCACAGAAGATAATAAGAAAGGAGAGGGTTCATTGCAGCTTTCTCAAAAAAATCAGAGTTTGTCAAATTTACCCACCCCCTGGTAACTTAATTAGGATTGTCACAATGATACCCAACTAGATAAACTTAAAACATAGTCTTCCACCCTTGTACAAGTAAAACAAACAAACGGACTGGAGACTAACTTGCGCATGAAAAATTTCTTCCGCGGCCCGAATTTTTTGTGAAGATTTTTGTGAAGAAGAGAAAGCGCTAGAAACTTTATCAGAGACCATGCGGGCTTAATTATTATATAACGAAAACGTCACACATAATTATATTTCATTGTTTTTTAACGAATCAAAATAGCGCATTTATGCAGTCAGGGGGTTTGGGGTAAAAATAAACGCGAAAAAAATGTCGCACCCCGTGAAAATATTCTACGCGACGTGCAGCAACGTAAAAAGATTTTCATGTTTTGATAAAGAACTACGTCTATGATGCAGAATATTTCTTTCGATGCATTTCAATGACTCCACAACGGTTAGAACATTTACTCAACGGCGGAAAGATTGATTTTAACGCTGAGATTTTTAGCATCTTGGGATCCACAATAATCACTTTGTTTTTCATTCAGGATTAGTCGACCAGCAATATGTGTTATTCTAAGTGAAACCTGTGAAAAGCTTTAGAAGGTTTTATTACGTTATGTACGTCCTCCAAGTATGGCGTTAGGGTGGAAAAAAAGCAATTAATTTTATGATTTATGGGATATGATACATTGTGTAGGCTCGATAGTTAGCAAGTATATAGCAATAGAATGTCCTTCAAATAGTGATCCTTCCGATTATCGCACATAAATCGTGTCCAATCCAACATAAAAATAATCGACTGTAGTAAGTGGAACATTCTTCCTGTAAAAAAGCACTTCAAATCAAACAATAAAAAATCAGCGTTAAACCATTGACTAATGACCTCCTAAAAAGGATCATTATTTTAGTCGTACTTTAAAACAGTTGTTTGATGTAAGGTAAAACATTCCGATGATAAGTTGAACAAAAGTATTACATATTAAAAGTCGTAAAACTTTGTTTTTATTTATAATCTAGTTTTTAAAATTTTATTAAAATGTTAAACAGTTAGGGACTAATAAATATATATGTAAATATGTGGAAAGAAGGATACAAATTGCCTTTGTTAAAAACGCCGGAAACAAAAACATTTCAAAAATAACCAGTCTGCTTTGACGTATCATGAATTCGTATCAAATTCCATTGACGAACTTCTCGTAGCCGGTTCAACAATACCTTTTAAACCAGAGGTTATCAATCTTTTATCTGTCGCTTTCAGCTCGTCTGGAAAAAAGCGTATCATTCTTGATCTTAGACATCATGTAAACGAATGTCTGGTAAAAGAACACGTAAAGTTCGATGATTGGCGCGAGTTCAGTCAGTTTGTTCGTCCTGGATCTTTTTTATTCAAGTTTTGATTTAAGGAAAGAATACCATCATGTCCATATATTCGCAGAACACCAAATTTGCTTGGGGTTTCCTGGAAAAGAAGTAACAAAGAACGTTTTATGTTTTTACTGTTTTACCTTTTGGCCTTTCTTCGGCTCCAGGTATATTTATTAAGCTCTTAAGGCCACTTGTTTCTGTCTGTCACAAAGATTCAATAAACATTTCAGTTTATGTAGACGACGGTGCAGGAATTGAATACACATATGAGAAAACTAAGAAAGCAGCTAAGATAGTCTGTTTACTCTTAAAGAAATCTGGGTTTGTCATTAACGAAGAAGAAACAATATACGGTAAAATGTATGACTTGGTTGGGGGTGACAATAAATTTAGTCGAAAATACTTTACAAAATTAATCCAGAATGTATCTCACCCATACCTTAACCAGCTGAATTCCTATTAAAAAGCCCTTACACTACTACAATATCGTTTAACAGGAAAAAATGTTTCGACAAAATTTGTGTTATCAAATATAGTCAGATTAAAAACGTGTTCTCTATACAATGCAATTAACGATCAGTTATCATGGGACAGTAGATTGAACATTTTTAATTATCCCAAAGCGCATAAAGACATTTTGTTTTGGAGTGACACTATAATCGCACTTAATGTTAAAAACTAATTGTGGACCATTCAAAAGCAAAGATTTTTTGTTAACGAAAATATCTGTCACAAAAGATTCAACCTAATTGAGAGTGTAAAGAGCTCTATGTGGAGAGAGCTTGAAGCTATTAGATTTTAGAAACACTTGTATTTCTTGGAGAACAGATAACAAAGCAGCAATGTATGTAAGTAAAAATGGAAGTAGCAAACCTGATTTACACAAACTAGTTTTATTGATTTATGGTCATATAAAATATTTCAATATTTCGTTGAACGTAACGTAGGTTCCTAGGGAACTTAATGTAAACGCGGACTATTTTTCAAAATTGGTTGATCCTGATGATTAGGAAATAACTCAAAATTTTTAGTATTTCTAAACACTAAATGGGAACCATTTACCATCGACAGGTCCGCTAACTTCGATAACAAAAAGGTTGACCGTTTTAACTCAAAATATTTCGCACCTGGTACAGAGGCTGTAGATGCTTTTTCAAAAGATTGGCGTTTCGAAAATAACTTTTTCGTCCCCCCCCCCCTGTATTTCTTCTTATCAAAGTGATAAACCGTATTAAATCTTCGAACGAAATCCGAGGGTTGCTTATTTTAACGCATTGGCCTTCCGCACAAGACCTTTCTAGACTGACTCTACTATAAGTGATAAAGAATTAAAGATAATAATAAATAAAGGTATTTTCGTTTAAGGTACGAATTAGATAGGTAACCGTTTGGATTATATCCTGACCATTTGGATTTTATCCTGATGGGCATGCAGCCTAGTGTGGGGGCCTAGGATGGGGTTGTTAATGAGGATCAGAAAGTCTTGTCCGATCTGTTGCAGGAGTGTAACCCAAAGAAAAACAGTGGGATAGAGATCTCTCCCCCTTTGGCATCTTTGGAAAAGCTAATGTTCAATAGGTCTCTGCCAAATGACAAACTTAAACAACGTCTGAAAAACACAAAGATTCCATTCAACTGTAAATTTTTGATTCAACCCTTGCAACAAGCACATTTGGGCTGAGGCTGAGGCTGAAGCAGGCAGGTTCGCCGATATTTCGGTGCAACAACGCACTCCTAAGTATCATAAACCATTCTTAATTTTTTAACATCATTAATGTCGCTGATTACTTCCAAAGAAATAAGCTTTTGCATATGTGCAGAAATTTGTAGCTGTTTGTTACCGTATCTTTCTTTTAGTAAATTTAACGCGACTTCGTAATTATTGTTTGTTAACTTTATACCCTCTAGTGTCGATGCGGCGTCGTTTTCCACCAAATTTTTCAAATAGGTTAATTTTTGTATGGGTGACAGAGAATCGTTTTTGTCAATTGCGCATTCAAAAGAATCAATAAAAGTTTGCCAATTTGAGGGTTGACCGTCAAATGTTTTAATTTCTATACGAGGTAATTTTACGTTTGATGCTGAAGCACTTGAACTAAAACTTCTTTCTGATGACGCAGTTTTCACAGTTTTATTGATGAAAGAATCAATCTTTATGATTTCAGTTTTAAACATTATGCTAAAATCTGTGGATAGTTGTTCTTCAGCATCTAAATCTGAATCTTCCTTGTCTAATAAAAAGTTCATGACAGCTTCGTCCAAAGTTTTCAATTTTTCAAATTTTTCACTTAATGTATTCTTAAACGATAATATTTTAGAATAGTCCGCATTTTCAGTATCTTTGATTTTTTCGATTTCAGCGTTAGCTTTGTCAAACAAAACAGAAATGCCCCTCTTAACCGTATCTCTCGACCTCTCAGCTTTTCTTAACGTATCCATATTTCCTTAAGCGCAAAAGACAAAATGTAAACAAATAATGTCAAGTCAAAACAAACCTCAAAAACAACGTAAAAACATCAACCAATACCGTAGTCTACCAACTTGAAAACTCAAACAATAAAACCTCTCTTACCACAACCAAACCAATGTAGAGAAAGTGATCTCTCCCAGGGCTCCAATTTTCTGTCTCTTGCACAGAAAGAACGACTGATTGCGATAAGAGTTATAAACGAACTGCCACAAGAAGGCCGAAGGCGTGAGAAACGTGAGGAGGACTGGGGACTAACAGAAGCGAATCTAAAAACTAAAGAAAACCTAACACTAAGAAGTAAGGTAAAGGTTTATCAAATGGCTGACTTGTTAACTCACACCAACCATTTTGCATCAAAAATTGAAGTGGATGCTGGTAATCTTTATAACCTTGCTAGAAAATTCCGGTATCTTGCTGGGTATGCTTACCAGAATGCCCACAATCTTAAAGCCCTGACCAAGAAGGTCTCCGAGGATTATTCACAACTTTTAAGGGGTTACCTCGATAAATGAATATAATACAGAAAATACCACAGGCATTCGTGCAAAAGAAGGAGTCTGAGTTCATACTATCTTGGAAGAAGCTATTAACTTTATTTTAGAAAGTATCGCTCTGAATCATCTCACACCCAACTACGGCCAGACAATTCAAAAAATGCACGGATCTTCTCAAAAGACAGCAATCCCGCTAAAGGTCCATATACAATCGCAGGGAGAAACATTAAGTGTAAGTTCCAAAACAGTAAGCCTGAGTTATATGACTGCACGGGTCAATGCATACCAAGCTGGTAATAGTGCGAATTACTGTTCTATATTGCAATCTCTTACCAAGAATAGTCAGATCTTGAGTATGGTTTTAGATGGTATTAAGATCGATTTCATGAATGACCCTGTATCGAATTACTACCCTAAAAGGTTTCCACCGGATGACCATCAGATAATTGCCAAGGAGATTTACATTTTATTGAATAAAATAATTTTTTTTGAAACATGAAATCAGCAGTATAAATTTCAATGTTGGTCAAAATTAAACTTTTAAGCTTCCCCTCCATTTAATTTGATTGGCAGAGTGTTAGCAAAGATTTCTAAGGAAGAGACCACTGGAATCTTGGTTGTGCCCATTTGGGCTACACAGCCATAGTGTGCTCAGGTTATACTACTGTTATATGCATCACCTTTATTGTCTTCGTCTTTTCATAGGCTGCTCGTCCTGCCAGGAACAGAGAAAGCGTACCTACCACACAAATACTTAGTGATGATGGCAGCCTTTTTTCCGGCATGCTATCCAAAGTATTGCAGTTCCAGATGCAGTTGCCGATATCATCAAGGCTTCTAGGAGGACTGAAACCCAAAATCAATACTCAACTCCTGTGCAACGATAGATCCATTATTGTTCTTGACGGAAAATCAATCCCAATTTAGCGTATGTCGTCCAGGTATTGGAATACTTGACTTTTCTGAATCATACAAGAGTTGGTTATAGTGTAATAAGTACTACGCAAAGCGCTTTGGCATTTTTAATCACGATACCAGGTTTTAGTAGTCTTTTAGATTACCCTTTAATAAGTAGATTTTTAAGGGTGTGTTTAATTTGCGACCGAGTACTCCTCGTTTCTGTAAATGTCCTTCTCAACAATTTAAAGTCACTGGGAAAGAATGAAAAAAAAATAGAATTTAGGCTCCATTGTTTTAAATAAGCTTGCTTTTTAAAGTTATTATCAGGACAGATAACACAGTGTTCGTAGCATTACGACCACACGTATGGACTTTCGTGGAGACACCCTAATTTGTCACATACCGTGCCCTCACTTATAGAACCTTTTCTAATGATCCCGGTGTATGCCTAGTTAAATGCACTCAATCTTATCTAAGAAAGAAAAAGGGGCTTATTTCCCTGGAAACTGTTAACTTATTTATAACATCATGAAAAGCCATATCACGCAGCTACTAAGGACACAGTATGTTGTTAGGTAAAAGAAGCCATGACTTTGGCGGGTGTTGACACTGCTGTATTTATGCCAAGCAGTCTCCGTAGTGCTTCTAGCTCTAAAGCTACTAACCCAGGAGTACGATTAGATGTTATCTTGAAATACGGTGGGGTAGAGATTTTACTTTATATTATTGCAGGGACATTATCTCCGACGTAAAACATCGATGATGTATAAGTCGGTGTTATCCTGTAAGAACAAAGTAGCGATGCGTAAACTACGATAACGTCTTTCAAAACAAGAACAATTATTTTGTATTATATATATATATACTTGACGTATTTATATGGATTAACTAGGTAATTGTAAAGCCAGTTTGTTTTTTCAATAATAGTGAATAAAAAAATTACTTCCGAGTTGATGTTTTCTCAAAGCAAGGTTCCTGGCTGCAGACCATGACGCTGTTTTGTTTACTACTGCAGCACCTCGCATCACACTTTTAAAGTCTCATGCATATTGCGTAAACGCAGAGGGTTGGGAAATAAAATTGAATGAACAATCGAGTCATTACCCAGTACGATGGTTTATCGAGTTTTTTATTTCTAAACCTTCTGCTAGCGCAATGTGCTTGCTTGGTTATTTCCAATAACAGTTTTTCACCCTTCTTTCCCAGATTACCAAGCAACCTTGATAAAGTTTGTTGGCTCCTTTTGTGGTTGTTCATGATACTCGGTGCCGGTCCGTAAAATATGATTCCCTAGTTGCGAGCCTCGCTTTCACGCACATTGCACAAGCAGAAGGTTTGGAAATAAAGCCTCAATTAACCATCGCACTTAGTAAGTACTCGATTAATCTTGCAATTCTGAGGTAAACAAGTTTTATGTAATCAACAATAAAGAGATATAACCGACTTAGCATTATCATTTTTCTAAAGCATTCCTTTATCATATCTCCTCCATAGCGATTTATTGGTTGCAGTATAATGATAAAGTATTTTAACGACAAACTGTTACGGGGAAGAGATGAGCAACCAAGCGTGTCTGGGAAATAAACGTTTTACTTGCAGAGAAGCATGTGATAGCATCGTGAGAAGTATTACGGAATTCATCAGTTTAAAGGATTTTTTTCTTTTAACTTTACTTGCTAGTGACGGTACAGGCAAAGCAGAAAACGGGTGTAGTTTTTGGACTTTTGGACTTGTTTATAATGTAAAGAACAAAAGGTAAGAAATCAGTTTTTAAAATTTGCGCGCAATAATTCACTACAGTAATGATTTTTTGACACCAACACACGTTTCGTTAAACTCTTCCATGGGAATACTTTCGCGTTTATTCCAATTACCCTTGCTCAAACCGAAAGACAGGGGCTAGAAATCTCTGTAAAAGTGACATCGTATTGCCACAAGACTTAAAGGCATAAATTTTTGTTAGCACAATAGATGACAAAGGGAATTGAAAAAATTAGAATGACATCAACCAGTCCAAAATCACGGTTAAAGAAGGTTAAAACGATGAAACAAAAACTTTAGAATCAAAAACCTGTTACAAACTAAGTTTAAAGTTACTTAACAAACACATGAAAGGGACCAAACACGACCCTAGAATTGTTAATGAGGAGATTTAAAATAACAAAAAGATTTGTCTACGTTTTTCCTAAACGCCTGTTGGGAATCACCATAAAAATAAGCGTGACGTCACAATCTTTTACTGTCCTCAAGCTAACTAAGAATGATCAAATTTTAACTCCTAAAGTAGTATACTTAAAAAAAATTGGAGGACTAGCTAAAAATGTCCCCTTTAACTTTCGAAAGTGGGGTAATAGGCAAATTATTATCACAATTGGGAGAATGTTTTTCAGCACGCTATAGGACGCTTGGGATAAGAAAATAGAGGTGAGTCATTCAGTCCATGATGACGTCATTGTGCATTTCCAAATCTTAAAAAACGGGAAATCGCTTAAACATCACTTTAAACTTTCAAATACCAAAAAAAAAAATACAAAAAAACCCTTTTAGATGTCTATCAATTTAGATGTTTAAATTTTTTTCATAAACACATAAAAATTACTCATTCTAAAAAAATATGCCAAGTCATGTATTCTTAAACAAAGAAAAAAAGAGAGACTATTATCGCATTAACATATGTATTCTAATGTAATTACTTTTACTACAGAACCTGCATTGCAATCAAAACCATTTTATCAAAAACTTTATAATAGGCTTAGAAGATGTTTTTACATGATAAATGCAGATCAGAAAAAGTATTGTTTTTTCATTCAGCTTATATTTTTTTACAATAAAATCAAGAACTGTTAGCAAAGTTATGAATCAATTATATGCTATTGTTAAACAAACAAAAAGCTTCCGGCTATTAGCTTTATTCGTATTGCTGAGGGGAGGAGGAGGGTAGGTGGGAATGGTGACGAGTAAAGTACTTGTCGGGATAAGAATGAGCATGGCTAATTATAAGGGAATATAATACAATTGAGCTGCAGGTTCTGACTTTATTGATGTGACATAACAACGTTTTCTTACAAGAGACACAAGAAACAGTGGTTAAATAGCTGTGTTTATTAGCCTAGTGACACCAAAAATTCAGACTTAAAGGAGAGTGAAAAATTATTTTACTTATGTGTGTGTGTGATGGGGAGGGGAATGACTTCTCTTCTGTGACAGTTACTTCACTTATAATTTCCTTGAGATGTATCTGATGGGTTTTTATCAACAATCAGTCACAATCAGTCACTAAATAAATGTTCTGTAATATACTTTTTAAATCACATAAACTTCATAATTTATGCTAATTAAGACTAATCTTGCATAAAGTTACAATGTGAAATTGTGTGTTACTAAGACTAACCATATAAAATAGAACTAAATAAACTCTGCTTGTTCTCACTATATATATTCTTTGTCCAGCGAATATATGTATTTTCTCCGTCAATTTTTTCAAGGTTAAAAAGTGCAAGTATTATTTTTTTTTTTTTATTCTTTAAAAGCCAAAACCAGCCATTTTCATCATTTAACTTATGCTTTTTTTATTACAGACAACATCTCCTACATAATAAGGTTAATAAGCAACGTACAAGGGTAACGAAAACACCTCTTTAAATTTTATATTTCTTTACCTTGAATTAAATAGCTTTATTTCAAATATTGTATATAACGCAATTAAATGCTTTTGCTAAAGGAAAAGTTTCCAACTATCAGCAACGTACGTGGAACACCAATACCAACCATTTTTTTATATTAAAAATATTTCTTAGGAAAGTTTTAAACTAACAGTTCTACATTCTCGGTCTTTTAGATATGACTCTGGAAAATTTTGTAACCTCTATGAGCTATGGCTCAGACTAGCCATGTTTATTCTTGGACCGCTCAGAAGTGCACTGTTGAATGTTCTTCACAACAATGGTGTGCCAAAACAACCAAAAGATTTGTACAGTTTCTTAGTTTCTAAAAGAACTATATTGGCACGTTTGAAAGGCAAAGGAGTAATTTCGCAACCGCAATGGAAACTGTTATTTCCAACTGGTAAAAAGGAAACAGACTGTAACCTATTTGATATAACGTTGATTGTATTGCTTATTGAAGCATTGACATCAATGATGGAATGATGGAAATGATGGAAACTGGCGAAATGATAATCCCCCGGATACAGACACATCTGTAGGAGCATTTTGCATCAGAGCAAGAAATATGCGAAACTACCTTAATCACTTTGCTGATATAACAGCCCTAAATGGTTCAGAATTTTCACTCAAATGGAGTGAACTGCTTAAGATATTACGTGGCTTAAACTATAACCATCCTTTTGACGTTAATGATCTAAAAACAGTAAGTTTAGATCTTCAAAACAATTTAGTATTACGATCAATTGTTTTGGACCATCAAATTAAACTACATGGATTAAAAAATAGCAATATCTCACTTAAAAATCAAATAACGACGAACGTCACCAACTTGGAGGGAAAGTTATTACGCATGCAAAATGAGTTATGGAGTAATTCCCTTGTAAGTGACGATCTTCTAACACAGATGGAGCAAACTCACATGACTATAACACATATGCAAAATGATATTAAATCTATGAAAGAAGATGTAAAAGGTGTGTGTCCTTGTTTCCATTTTTTCTATTTCGTTTGTCATGTGCAAGTTTGAAAATGACAAAGTTACTACAAATGTAGCTAGTTTAAGAGATATTTCTAAGTCGTTTTTCCTGTACACTGCTTTTTTTTCTCATTTTTCTACTAATAACATATTTTAATTACAAAGGTTTATCCGATCGCACTGAACTTTTGGAAGACGATGTGTGTAAATTAAAAGGCCAGCAGCAACATCAGTATAATGGTAAGCAATTCAACCCAATTAACAAAAAACTGTAGACACAAACTCAAGAAATGCATCTTCTGGGAAAGTCCTTCCCCCTCCTAGTCACGTAATTAAATCACGTAGATATAAGTAGTATATATAAGCTGGCTTCGTGATAAGAGCCTTTCGAAAAAATCCAGGTCATATCATATTTTTAGTCTCTTTACATCTGATATTGTTTTAGCCCAAAATTTAGTCAGGATTAGTCAAAATGGAAAATGGCAATGGAAAACTATCTATGACAAAATTGCTACATGGTTGAAAAATTTTTCGTTAAACACGACTTTAAACCAATTACAGTTTTAGCCAAAATTTATACAAGAGAGGAAATTCAAATCGACTATTCATTTTTAGTTAGAACCAACAATTACTTTTCTTTTAAAGACTAGTTTTTTATTTTTTTATTTATTTATTTTTAGATTTATCTAATCGCACAGACGTTTTACAAGAGGATATGTGCAAATTGAAAGACAATCAGCGTAAAGGTAAACAACAATCAAACCTAACTCATGAAAAACAGCGAAATAAATGTTAAGTACAATTTTTAACGCAGAAGCACATAATAACGAGAGTAGCTTGGACGAGGCCGCATGAAAACTACGTCATCGTAAATATTTTCATTGTCAATTAAAGTATAATATTATTATTAGCAAACACCATGTTATTAAAATTTGCAATATTGTTAGATTTAAAATTCACGACATTTTCGTTTTATTGGGTTGTTACTTATTTAATTCAAACACCTGTTAAATTTTCAAAGATTTTTTTAACTGAGAATTAATCCGAAAATAGATGGCCAAACCTTACTCTCAATCTCATTCTTCACCACATTTAACCCTTCTTCTTTAGCAAACAAAGTTGATTTTAACAACCTAACGAGTGTTCCTGCTTTGAATGTTGTTGCAAAAATGATTGGAAATGATTGGAAAGATTTGAGTAAAGGGCTTGAAATACCACAAAATGATAATGCGGCAGAAACAACTGAAAGAACGATAAAGGATTGTTTTGAAGAAGTCAAAAACCGCGTTTTTTGGAAAGAATTGAAATATGAACTTGGGATACTGCAACGACAAGATATTGTTAATGAAATCACTTCGAAAACTTTGTGTACATTTGGTAAGAAATTTTAATATAAGGTATTTTGTATCGGTTCAAATGCGCTAATGAAATATCAACCTCAATTTTGACACGATAAGAATCAGAATGTTCAAAATTCATTTTCGTAAAAAGTAATATTACACCATAATTTCGTTTTAATGCAAATCTTGTAAAATATTCTAAAATATTTATTGTTAAGTTAAATCTTTTTTCTTTCTATTGCCTTTTTCTCCTTGTCTTATAGGGTTAAACGAATATTCCAATAAATTAAGGGACCATTACAAGAAAACGTTATCACATTGGAACATTCCCTCTGCATTTAAGTCAGATTCTGGAAGGAAACACGCAACCCAAGAACGCAACGAAGCTTATGTTGATTTGATAGTAGGTCCGTGCAATGTAGCGTATTCCAGTGATCATGAACATTTTTTAAAATCACTTTCTGCTTCAAAAGCAAAAATAGAAAGAAAGGATATTGTGAAAGAAAGCGATGGATGTGTTTTAATTAGAGGTATTGCTGGCATTGGAAAGACGTCACTTATTGATCAACTTGTTTTTCAGTGGGCAGATGGTAAAATGTTGAATGATTTCGATTTTGTTTTCAAATTTACATGTCGTCAAATAAACACAATAACCAATACTTTCACATGGGAAGAACTTGTCAAAAGATTTTTCCCCAATGTTTATCAAGATTTCTTTAATGAGTTGCTTGAAAATAGTAGCAGAGTTTTAATAATCGTAGACGGTATTGATGAATTTCGATACCTTGATGACATCAAAGAAATTGCTGCGGGGAATCCTATGCACGAACTTGGATCTATCATGCACGATATCATTTTAGAAAGGTCTTCGCTACTGCCTAACAGCAAGGTGCTTGTATGCGGTCGACCGCAAGCCTGTGATATAATCAAAAATTTATTTCTGACAAAACAACAACCAAAATTGATAGAAGTTTCTGGTTTTGATGAAAACGGCATCCGTATTTACGTCAAAAAGTTTTTTGAAAACAACACAGAAAAGATTAAATCATTGCACGTATCACTTAATGAAATCTCAAATCTTAAGGCGATGGCTCACATACCCGTTTATTTGCATACGATATGTAATGTGTACTCATCCTATGAAAAGCTGGAAGAACTTAACACAACAACAAAACTAAACATCGCTGCCTTGTTAGTGTTTCTACGCGATCATATGAGAGAAGTTAAAGGTAAAGACTATTCTCTAGCCAAATTATCACAAGACCAAAATATACTAAAAATGGTTAAAAAGGCATCACATTTTGCTTATAAATCCCTTCAAGAAAAAAGAATATTTTTCACCCAAGATGAGTTTGAAAGTGACTGTAGCGACTGTTTAACAGCTATCGAACAGTCAGGTATTATCGAGAAAGTAGACGGTGATGATGATGGAAACTTTTTTCAGTTTAAACATTTAATTTTGCAGGAATTCCTAAGCTCTGTTTATATCTTTCATGCTGCAATAGATGTAAAGGTATGCATTTCAAAATTTGAAAATATGCGTAATTGCCTTCCATTGGTTGCTGGATTGCGTGGAATACTGGAGGATACCTATCGTGGTCCAAGTTATATTAAGCAGTTTGTTGAAGGTATTAGAGGACCACTTGATCTTTGTTCAGTGAAAGGCATGTTCCAAGATATAGATCAGGAATTATATTTACAGACATTTTTTGAATATCATAACGATAACGTTGATGATGTGGTGAAAGAATCCTTTTTCAATATAAGCGGAGCTATATATGTTCGCTACCATCATAGTTTAAATGAATTGATATATCTTTTAAAAACAATTAAAAAAGTAATACCAACAAAACTAACAGTTCGTATTGCGATGTCGGAGTTATTACCGAATGAAATGGTTGAATTGTCACCACTACTCAGTTCTTCCGTTGTTACCACTGAGCATCTTGAAATCATCAGCACACATTTAACCATCGACGATATTTCTTCGA
Organism: Hydractinia echinata; assembly: GCA_030067915.1. Classification (NCBI taxonomy): domain Eukaryota; kingdom Metazoa; phylum Cnidaria; class Hydrozoa; order Anthoathecata; family Hydractiniidae; genus Hydractinia; species Hydractinia echinata. The sequence continues at coordinate 1,873,354 of JASGCC010000006.1, forward strand.
TATCAACAGACACAATCAAGCTAAAAAAAATAACTTTACGGAATTGCGAATTAACCGATGATCATATCAAACAATTACAATCATGTATACCTTATTTGAAAAGTTTTGATCTTGATACCAAGTACGATATGAAGGCGACTTCAATGGAATACATATCAAAAAGTGTTATAGAAGCATTTAGTAAAGATACTAACAAGCTAGAAGAATTGCATTTATGCGAATTAACCGATGATCATATCAAACATTTGCAACCGTGTATACCTTATTTGAAAAGTTTAGATCTTAGTTACAACTTCGAGTTCACGCCGACCTCAATGGAATACATATCGAAATGTGTTATAGAAGCATTTAATAAAAATACTTACAAGCTAGAAGAATTGAATTTAAGTGATTGCAATTTAACCGATGATCATATCAAACATTTGCAATCGTGTATACCTTATTTGAAAAGTTTGGATCTTAGTGGCAACCGCGATATGACGCCGACCTCAATGGAATGTATATCGAAATGTGTTACAGAAGCATTTAGTAAAGATACTAACAAGCTTGAAGAATTGAAGTCACGTAAATGCGAATTAACTGCTGATCACATCAAATATTTGCAACCGTGTATACCTCATTTGAAAAGTTTGGATCTTAGTTACAATATTTTGACTCTAACCTCAATGGAATACATATCGAAATGTGTTACAGAAGCATTTAATAAAAATACTTACAAGCTAGAAGAATTGAATTTAAAGTTCTGCGACTTGAAAGATGATCATATCAAACAATTGCAAACGTGTATACCTTATTTGAAAAGTTTGGATCTTAGTGACAATATTTTGACTCTAACCTCAATGGAATACATATCGAAATGTGTTACAGAAGCATTTAATAAAAATACTAACAAGCTAGAAGAATTGAATTTAACATTCTGCGAATTAACCGATGATGATATCAAACAATTGCAAACGTGTATACCTTATTTGAAAATTCTGAATCATAACATGACGAACTCAGAGAGTTACCTAATGAAAAGCTTGTTACACATTCAGTCAATAATCATACTAGAACAGAACTAGACTTTTAAAAATGGACATAACAGATGATTATATCAACGAATTGTTACAGTGTAAATTTTATTTGAAAAGTTTGCATTTATCTTAATACTTGTAACAACTTGTTAGAGAACCTCAGTGGAACCTGTTAGAAAAGCCTAAAAACAAGCACTTACAAGTTTGAAGAATGTAAAAAGGATATCATATAAATTCTATAAATTATGTTTTAGTTCTGAATAAAGTTTCTTCCTTAATATTACCTATACAGGTTGCTTGCGTCAAATCTCTTCAAACCTCCTTGGTCAAATATACGAGTGCTAGATTTAAACCTGCCCAAAAATTTTATTTAGACATTTTGCTAATTTTTGTATGACCAAATTGCTACTACTTTTTTTTTTTTTTTTTGGATTAAAAAAAAATGAAATAAGATTTATAAGTCGCATGTTAGGCATGGTTTTTTTTATCACTGTACCCATATACTCCATAAGATATACATTCGTTACAATCCATTTCCGTTTCTTTTCGGAGGCGACCTTTATTGACCTTATCAAAAAAGGCTCTAGGTACGAGGTTTAATTTCGTACTTTTCTCATGTTTCACCGAGGATTGAGTATAGTAAAAAATTGCAGGTCATGTTGAACTCATTTTCGCTGGTGTTTGAAAGCAGGGGATGACTTATTGACTTTTGATTCCCAAAATGGTCAATTTTGATGTTACGTAATTATTGAATGGCCCCTATCTATTCAATATGTAAAAACATTTAAGTAGGAAAGTAGATTAATCTCTCTTTCTTGGATCAGGCATTGCATTGCTAAGGCCCTTCTTGATCTTAGCTAATTGTTTTTAGCGCATAGCACCTTTATTTTACCAACACAGTTCGGAAAACTAGAACCAGACTTTTACCCTTCAGATCATGTTCATCAATAGTGAATTTATCATGCTAAAGCTCATTATATTGCTTTTTAAACGCAGTATATATTACTTCTTGGAAAACTTTCGTCATAGTTCAACTAGGAAAATTGCTAGCTGAGGAAAGGGAAAGGAAGTAATCGCAGCAGAGCGTAGATGTAAGGACTAATTTTTTTCTAAATTTAAACCTTGTATTATCAACTGCGTTGCTCTTATTATTCAGCCAACATTTATAAGACATTGAAAACTTATGTAAGGAAGCTTTGGTTTTATTTCTTTATCAAACATAAAACTAGCTATAAATTGAGCTAGGTTATCTATGTATCAGCATATTTCAAAAAATCAGCTAATCACACGTTACCACATTTTGTTTATAAATAATGCTTCTCAGAAAATTTTATTACTAAAAACTAAAGCTTCAGGTGAACAAATAATAACTTGGTTTAAAATAAATTTTCTAAAGTCAAGCGTGCGAAAACATCAACAACCAAAGTACATCGTCTTTGCCATGTGAAGAATGAGGACTTTATCAAGCTGCTTTTACTAGCCGTATAAAATGCAACAACGAGACAAATTATTGATTATTTATAGTAACCAATATACTGCCTATGAAAAGCACCCTGTGTCAGTGTTTTGTTTAGCCGTCAATTTAGCGCTAGCGGCTTTGGTATAGGCAACAAATTACCGTGGTTGATAAGCACATCTTGTCCCGTAAAAGGATAGTCAACATGTGGCCGAACCTTTGAAATGTGTGGCCGAACTTCATAACACTCGGCCGAACGTTTTGAATTATAAATGTTCAGCCGAACATTTCAGAGAATATGGTCTGTATATTTACTTAGCTTTAAAAGTCAGGTCAGGTCTTGTGAAGTGTTTAAACGTTCTACGCCTTACGGATCGAGTCTCATTAAAGTTTGTCGAACAAGTTCTCCAGAAACATTGATGTTATTTTCTAGACATACAAATTCCGCCATTTGTCTGTAGCCAATATCTGTTTTTGTGTTTAATTCAAGTACAACAACATCCTCCAATATCTTAGCTACGATATTTTGCTTTCGTTTTAACCCATTCCTTCCACAGGTTTCTTTTGCTTAATGGAACATTATGGTGCTTGTTTATTGTACTACATATCTCTCTGTACTTTAGTTTCGGTTTGATGTCATGATAATATTTTATCGAAGAAAAAAGATCAATTCGTGTGTCTTTAGGCAGAAGTACTTCCATCTTACTAGAACACTGACTATTGCTTTCATTAAAGCTGTTTTTAAATGTTTGTTGCGACCAGCGGAATGTTTAAGTTGTTAGGCCGAACAGTTAGACATTCGGCCGAATGTTACAACATCCGGCCGATTATCAAAACGTTCGGCCGAGTGTTATGATGTTCGGCCGCACGTCGACTATCCTTTTACGGAACAAGATGTACTAATCACCACGGTAAAAAACCTTGGGGACGAGGATAAAAAAGAACACGTGTTAGTCAACATTTTGTTCTAATTTGCTTTAGGTTTTAATACAGGCTCGAAAATGCCGAGTTTATAAGATGAATAAAGTTTTTTCAAATTTTTCTAAATTCCAGAAATGACGAATTACCAGTTGATCCTTTTCACATAACGTCATATCTTAACCATTTAACAATGGAAAATCCAGTATAACGAAAGTACTGTGTGGAATACGGAATGGATGTAAATGCAGAGCTAGAATCCCAACAGATTATTCATTTGTTAAATTAGTTTTTAAAGCAAAAAATAACAACAATTTCAGCTAAAATGTCGTTTTCAGTGACGAATACATAACCTACTCGCAAATTACTTGTTTTTAGCAGTTTTAAGATATAATTAACCACTTGGATGTTGATGGACATTATTTTCATCCTGGACTAAAAGTATTGCAAGAAAAAGCGAAATTTCAAAGTTCGCGACCACAAGCAATCGAGAAAGCAGTGTCTATGTAAGTCACATACACTCCGAATTTGTCAAGTTCCCTTGTCATTATTCACAACGGACTTGGGACTTAGAATCTTAGGTTATTTGGTTATGTGCAAAATCTTAAAGGGTGAAATTTTCGCTGACGTCAGCACGCCCATAACTGCACGATTTTTTGGTCATGTTTATGCTTTGCGATGGATTGTCCCTTAACGCAGACATTGTGGACAGTGCAGCTAGCGCATTTTCACGTTGGTTACTCGACCAACACCCCTGCAAAATTAAAACTTTTACAGCCTACCGACTGCAGAGTATTGGCCAAGTGATGCCTTGAAATGTTGTTTAATAAGACTAAAATTGATTTCAGCAAGGATTAACCATTATTGGATATGATTGAGCCAGCTTTTTGACTCTGAGTGAGAAGATTCAATCGTCTCAAATAATCACTATCGATCGGATTTGCTGGTTGTTCTTGTAATTTTGGCGCATTTAAAAATATGAATGTAATTCGCGTGTATTAATTTTGATGCAAGTTTCCAATTACCTGGGATTCTTATCTTTGTTTGAAGGAAAGAACCAAAAATTCTTGGGAACGAAGGTGCTCACAAGTGAGATAAGAAAATTTAAAGTTAAGTTGTAGACAAAGCATAGATGGTCTTTTTTTGTTTCTTCAGAAGGCATAGTTAGGCGTTTTGAGTTTTGAGTTTTAAGGAAAAGAACACTGCAAGTACATTGAGAGATCTCTCAACGTATTTGCCATGTCGTTTTCATTATAACTTTTAAATACGTAAATTTTTTTTTTTGAGGTTCGATTTAAAAGTCATTTTATCAAACTGTTGTAGGGCCCAAAATAAACCAGCAAAAGTACTAGATTATATTTCGTAACTTACAGACATTTAATTTACAGAACTAAAACATCATAAATCTTACATAAATTTATAGCTTTGAACTAGTTCCAGACCGTAAAAATGCCGGCAAACAAGATCATTTTTCACACTTGATTACCAGTTCCTTTGATACAGACTTGATACCAGTCCCTTTGATAAGACTTGATTACCAGTCCCTTAGATTTGAGCAGGTAATATTAAGCTATGTAAGTTTGTTTAAAAATATAATTTTAGAAACTTCCCAATTTTCCGTTAATACGATGCGAAAGAGTATTTTTCCTCAAAATGGATCAAAACTATGTATTTTGGCTCTTTCATGGACGAACTGCAAATGTAATTGCATGGCAATTTTCAGGGAATTTACTTAACTTTTAAACTACTCTATTTGTATTCGTCTGTCAATCTATACACGGCACTTTTCTAGGGCTCTTAGCATAAGATTCTATGCACAGGAATAAAAAATGAAATAAGCCACGAGTACTCACAAAAGGAATACTTCGATGTGCCCTAAAAAATGTTTAAGGATAGGAACAGCTTGGAATTTGTTTTCAGTGGTTCTTGTTTGGAAGGAAGTGAACATGTGCTCTGTAGCAGAATGATTATTTCTACAAAGCTAGTGTCTTGAAACTGTTGTACATGTACTGAAAATACTGCTTGCATTTTCGAAGGTAAATAAATGAAAAAAAAATATAGTGGAACCTCTTTAAAGCGGACACCTACGTAATCAAAGATTTAGAGAGATGTCCGCCTTGGAGATTCATTAGACATGCTCATATTATCCTTTTCCCTGCCCTCTCCCTACAATTAGGTAAAGAAACATTTTTGAAAGACAATTTCCCCTGAAGAACTTAAATTTCACTAAATAGAGGGCTTTTTTGATATTTTAACATAATTGTGAACAGTTGTTTAGATAAAAACATAAATTGATTTTTGATACTTAGGTCAAAATGTCCGCTTTAACATTATTCGAGCCGGAGTGGGAGGGCTAAAAAAGTCCCCCCCCTCTCACTTTTGTTGTGATAACTTTTGAAGTACGCCATATTATGGGCTGAACTTTTCTCACTTTTCATCAAATGTAATAAGCTCCACGAGTATATAAAAAAATTTGATATGACGTCACACCAAAATAAAAAAAAAAAACAACTTAATTTTTTGTAGAAATTGTTTCACATTCATTTTATGCATTACTTATAGGTTTTTTAAACATATTTATTTGTTTATGGGTTATTATCTTTTACTATATGTCTTAAATTAATTTTTCAAATTTGTCATATATTCAATCGTTCTATTTTTTGTGATGACGTCATCGCTGACGGCATGGCGTCATTCAATTTTTTTTTATCATAATGATGTTTCAATGACTTAGTCAACATGTGTACTAAGTTTGAATACAATACCATGTTTTCTTCATCGTTTTTGGAGGAGGGAGGCTTTTTTAGCGCCCCTCCCGGTTTTTAAGATCCCCCAAATAGCCCGGCCTAAATAGGGTTAAGGAGGTTGCACGGCAGTCTAAATTAAAAATTTCTCTGGTTTATCGACATGCTCAGAATTTAATAATTAATAATTGAAAAAAAATCTTAATCCTAAATATACTAGGCTTTTCTTAGGTCTAAAATGTAAGAGAGACGGGGGCCCGTTTCAAACTTGGCACACTTATTGACATGCTATAAGGAAGAAAATGGCAGCAATAAATTTTTACTTAGTCAGCACTTTTCCTGTGACGTCATCGGAAGCTATTCTGTTTAAAATTTCTGGTAGCAAAATAAAGTTTATTCAACAGATTTTCTGGTGTTTAGATAATTCAAATGAAAAAAGGCCAAGCATTGCTTAAAAATCCGATTTTTGGAACAGATTAAAAAGAAATTCAGGAAATCGGGTTAATGACGTGTCTAAACTCTGCAAAATGATTCCCCCATTCTCGTCCCCAGAGCTCTTTGAGATAAACTCGTGACCAGACAGGTCCAAAGCTACTTTCGAGTTTATCTCAAAGAGCTATTGGGTCGAGAATGTGATTCTCCTTGATGGAATAAAGTTGTGTTTTGTGTTTGTGTAGTTCCAAGGGTAATCCTAACATTTTCCCAATTATAAGGCTTTTGTAGAAATTTAAGGAGAAGTTTCGACTGATGTCCAATATCTAAGACTCTTGAAATTATGGAGACTAAAAATTTATCATACAGGTGTCTAAGCGACAAATGTAGAATCTCAGTAAGTATCATAGCCATACACCATACCAAAAAAAATTATTTAAAAACGGCCTCCCCACCCCGTATATTTAGAGGGTAATGTAATATAATATAATATTCTTATTACTAGTGGAGCACTTTGATTAGTACTCATAACTGTAACCAACCTCGTTTCCAGGGCTTTTTCACGCCTATTACGGAGCCGCCCTGTCAGAATATCGAGGCCCGAATGTTGCATCTGGTGTTACGGAGCAAGGGCGGACACAGAGAGGATGACGGATGAATTAAATATACGTAGACGTAACGTAAATCAAAATAACTTCCGATAAATACAAACAAGTGAATAACTACACTGAATTAAAACTACACGACAAATATTCACATTCACAAACACAATACTTATACAGACACTATCAAATACTTCACGTAACATCACAGCCTATGGGTAAAACACAATAACGCTATAGACGGCAGCATGGCTTACACACAGACGAAACGTACACAGACAAATGTCCACAAACGAAACTACGGAGTATTACAGACACAGAATTACGAACACAATACTACTGAACAACGTAACCTATTGCAAAGCGCCCATACATAGAAACACATGAATATAAACAGCAAAACCAAACGCCTATGGCAAACGCCAATACATATACAAATACAATTAATAACAAATCAACGAAAATAATTACAAATAAAAACTCACTAAACGACGTTAACGTGGCCGCCAAATATCCGTAAAACTGTAAGATGTATACGTAACTTTATTTAAACTTAAAACTTCTAAGTTAAACGAACTTTAACATAAGCCTCTAACATAAGAGCTTCTTTCTTTGTTAATCATAACATTCACAGTACACACTTTCAAAGGTGACAACTCAATTGTGACGGCAAAAATAAACTAACTATCATCAAAAAAGGACAGCCTATTTATATAGTTTATTAACCATACCCGAGGGAAGCCAGAAGCGTGCATGCCCATACGCGCGCGCGGAAAAAACTGACACACACACGCAACATCTGGCGACCAGATATTGTCAAATATTGTCCAAGAAGCGCTATGCCCTTATTTCGAGTTTCTTCACGGATACATATTTTAGCATTCAAATAGTTTAAGGATAATCCCAACTCACCCCTATTTCCTGATCAGTTTGTTGAAGCAAGTAAATGGATAAAAGAATAAGCTTAAGCGAAATATTTGCAACTTTTCACAGTCGACCACCTAATTTTTTTAACGAACCACTAATATAGATATTTACGAAACATTGCGACAATTAATCTACGCGGCAAATTTTTGGTTAAAATTTGAACGCATTCTACCAAACAAAGGGAAACCCCTCAATGAGATGGGTGGTTGGGGAAGATGGAGGAGGGGCGCAGTCAGGAGGGAAGTCCGTAAAGCCACGTAAGAGCGCATGCGCATATAATCAAAACAAATTTTTAAAAATGGCAGCGACAATGTGGTGGGAAGTAATTCGACTTTAGTTTTCTGCAATTAGTTTTCTAAAATACCGTCTCATAGTTTGTGTTGGTAGCTAGAAATTAAAAAACTTTTTAAGCATGGTCAACAAGCTATTAAGGTAATTTCAAACAGGCAGTAGATTGACGGACTTTTACAAAATATTAACATCTCAAACCTAACTTAAAAAATCATAAGCAGCTGGATGCTGGCTTGGAGCTTACTTAAAGTCTCTGTGTGGCTTTGTTTAACTATACTCAACTAAATTTTAGTACAGCAATTCACAGCGTTGAAATTGGAAATTGATAAATATTTTATATGCTTTGCTGTGTTGGTGGTGTGGTGAAGGAAGAGACTTGGACTTTGTTTTCTTTAGACAATTTACTTTTAAGAAACATATACATGGTCGTTCAGCATATATACTTTTATGGTAATATTTCGACCTCCGTGTTGGAGGTCTTCATCAGACTATACAAAATTTTTTAACGGTTGTCATTACATTGACATCAAATCGACGTCACTGCAACGACTTCCGTTTAAGGTACGCGAACATTGGCTTCCAGAATTTCGTCGTCACATACTGACCATCGTCTAGATTAAGACCATGTTCACTACGCGATGACGTGTCCTGGAACTGTATTTCCAATGCTTCGCGTACCTTACGATCAAATTTATTAAATTCTTGTTTTAGCATTTTCGCAGTGTCCCAATCATAACCAGCATTACAAGAACTAGAGTGAAATGAAACTCCTGATGCGCTCCACTTTTTTTAATGATGATGTCTTTGTGTTGTTCGAAGCGGGTAGCGATTTTCAACTTCGTCTCCCTGACATATTTTTTGCCGCATTTGCATGGAATAATGTATAGTATCATTGCCCTGGGTACCAGGATTGAGTCCAAAATTACGTAAGTCATTTCGCAATTTCTCTTTAAGAGACAAGAGAGGAGTTGAACTTCCTCCACCATACCTTAGTTTAAAGGGGCGATTGTGGAAGTCCCATGAAATGCCACATTAAAAAACACCCAGTACGGTCTGTGAACGGTTGCGCTAGGAAGGGCATCCAGCTGTAAAACAATGCCAAAACTCTTTAATAATGGCCGTAAGAACAGTTGATCAGACAAACTGCGTAAACGGGGCTAGAACTCTAAGGAGTGAAGGTGTCGCGCACGGTAGGACAGATGTCAGGTGTGAGCATCGTCAGACCGTTACCCAGCTATCACATCACAAGGTAGATAACACTACAGTACTGTGAAAAGGTTTGTTAACATTGTGGTTCGTGTTTATTTCATGTTACGCACGAACCACGATAGCCCACGATGCGCATTTTTTTTAACAATCGTGGACCTCACGATCATGTTTCGTGGACTACACGAACAAAAATTAAACATTACACCGTGGCGTCCACGATAGATAACTTCTATTGTAAAACAACAAAGACCGTATTAGTTTATCAATTAAATCAAAAACCGACAGCAAAAAATAAATTAACACTTGTTGTCATAAAGCTAGCTATATAATAGATTTTAATCGTTCGTGAATCAAAATGCGATCTAAAAAAACATTTCTATCGTCGCTTTTCGTTCTTAAACTTTTAAAATGCGATCTTAAAAAACATTTCTATCGTCGCTTTTCGTTCTTAAACTTTTAAAATGCGATCTTAAAAACATTTCTATCGCAGCTTTTCGTTTATAAACTTTTAAAATGCGATCTAAGAAAGCATTTCTATCGCCGCTTTTCGTTTATAAACTTTTAAAATGCGATCTTAAAAAACATTTTTATCGTCGCTTTTCGTTTTTAAACTTTTAAAATACGATCTAAAAAAACATTTATATCGTCGCTTTTCGTTTTTAAACTTTTCTATCGCCGTTCTTCGTTCTTAAATTTTTAAAATGCGATCTAAAAAAGCATTTCTATCGCCGCATTTCGTTCTTAAACTTTTAAAATACGATCTAAAAAAACTTTTCTATCGCCGTTCTTTGTTCTTAAATTTTTAAAATGTGATCTAAAAAAGCATTTCTTTCGCCACATTTCGTTCTTAAACTTTTAAAATGCGATCTAAAAAAACTTTTCTATCGCCGTTCTTCGTTCTTAAACTTTTAAAATGCGATCTAAAAAACTTTTCTAACGCCGTTCTTCGTTCTTAAATTTTTAAAATGCGATCTAACGAAACTTTTCTATCGCCGTTCTTCGTTCTTAAATTTTTAAAACACAATCTAAAAAAGCATTTCTATTGCCGCATTTCGTTCTTAAACTTTTAAAACGTGATCTCAAAGAGCATTTCTACCGCTGTTCTTCGTTCTTAAATTTTTAAAAAGCATTCTAACGAAGCTTTTCTATCTACGGCAAACTTTTTGATCCACGATGTGCCCACTGGATATGAGCTTTATGTTCAAATGACAGAGTTGTAACAAACAAGAAGCTATAATAAATATTTACATAGGATGTTTGATCATATGCAGCCTCTGGGTACATTTTTTAACAAAGATCGTTATAAGAAGCGCGTGTAAAAAAAAAACATTTGCTGTGTAAACAAGATCATCGAAAGTGTGTAAGATCAACCAGACATGTGGAAATATAGTTCATATAAATATTTAATTAAATACACACAATTTCTGTAATGTTTACTAAAGAAAGATTAATGCTAGCTGCTTACCCTCGATTGTTATGTGTAAGTTAAAAAAATAAAACACAAAGGAAGTATAATTATATTTAAACATCCGCGATCATTGTTGAAAACACTCTTATGTTTAAAATAGTTCTATTATGAAAAAGTGTTAATGGCCTCGATAGCTTTGAGAATGATATCGAGACGGATGCATCGCGAAGCCCTCTCGATACAATTTGAAAGTAAAAAAACGTCTATCGCGGATCGAGAATACCGTCGCGATACGCGAAGCGCGATGTTAAACAACCTTTTTCCGGTACTGTAGGCTGATAACATGAGTCAGGTGGCTGTAAGACACAGATAGATTACTTCCTGGTTAGAAAGTCAGACAAGAAAGTGGTGAACAACGTGAAAGTTGTATCGGGGGAAGAGTGTGTTTCCCAGCATAGGTTGCTGGTTTGTGATATTATCTTGAAGAGTATTAAAGAAGCCAAGGGAAAGTACAGGCCCCGTCGTAAAGTCTGGAAGCTGAAGGAAGAGATTGTAGCAAGACAATTTAGTGCAAAAGTTCAGCAGTTAGCCCACAATGGTCAATGTGATAGTGACAATGTTGAAAGTACTTGGCTACTTTGAAGAATTGTCTTCTAGAAGCTTCTGATGATACCTGTGGGTGGACGAAAGGACCAGCTAGACATAGACAGACCTGGTGGTGGAATAATGAGGTTGACCAGTGTATAAAGGAAAAGAGGAAACTTTGGAAAGAGTGGAAGTCAGGTGGTAGTAAAAATATTTACTTAAAAGCTAAGCGTCGTGCTCGTACAGCAGTGTATAAGGCAAAATCAGAAGCAGAGAGAAACAGATTTGCAGATGTGTTAAGAAGGGAAGACCAGCGCAATGAGGTATTCAAGATAGCAAGACTAATCAAGATGTTGTAGGTGAGAAGTGTATACGTAATGATGAAGGTGTTTTGGCTAGCACAGAGGAGGAGAAAAGGGTAGCTTGGAAGAATTATTATCAGAGGTTGCTTAACACTGAGTTTGATTGGGATGAGGATAATTTGTCTGATGATGATGTTGTAGAAGGGCCAGCTATGCAGATCAAGACAGAATGGGTAGTGGAGGCTATTAGGAAATTGAAGATTGGCAAGGCTGCAGGAGTATCAGGTATTGTTGCAGAGATGGTAAAAGCATCTGGATATATTGGAGTTGAGCTTATTACAAGTCTTGCTAATCAGATTATAAAGGATGGTGCTATTCCGAGTGAGTGGCAGTCGAGTGTAATAGTGAATTGTTTCAAGGGCAAGGGTGATGCATTAGAAAGAGGTAACTATAGAGGTTTGAAGTTGGTTGATCAAGTAATGAAAGTTATTGAAAGAGTGATTGATAAGTTACTTAGAGAAAGAATTGATATAGATAAGATGCAATTTGGTTTTGTTCCAGGGCGTGGCACTACAGATGCAATATTTTTACTCAGACAGCTTCAGGAAAAGTATTTAGGAAAGAGAAAGAATCTCTATTTTGCCTTTGTAGATTTAGAGAAAGCTTTTGATAGAGTGCCACGTAAAGTTATTTGGTGGGCTATGAGAAAATTAGGTGTGGATGAGTGGCTAGTTACGATGGTACAGTCTATGTACAGCAATGCTAGAAGTCGTGTCAGGATTAACGATTCACTTAGTGATGAATTTAGTGTAAATGTTGGTGTACATCAGGGTTCTGTACTTAGTCCTTTGTTGTTTGTTCTAGTCTTAGAAGCGCTGTCGATGGAGTTCAGAACAGGTTGTCCATGGGAGTTATTGTATGCAGATGATTTGGTTCTCATAGCAGAGTCGATGGAAGAATTAGTTGAAAAGTTTGAGAAGTGGAAGAAAGGACTAGAAGAGAAAGGGCTAAGGGTGAACACAGCAAAGTCTAAAGTCATGATTAGTAGCATTGCAGCCAAGTGTGACCTTGTAGTTGGAAAGTGGCCTTGTGGAGTTTGCAGGAAAAGGGTTGGTAGTAACTCCATTTTTTGTCAGACTTGCAAGCATTGGGTACATAAGAAGTGCAGTAGTATTGGTGGAAGGTTAAGAGCTGACATTCAGTTTGTATGCAAGCGTTGCAAAGGTGAGATTATAGAGAATGAAGTATTTCCAGCTTTAATGATGTACAACAGTGGCTCGTTAGAGATAGTTGAGAACTTCTGTTACTTAGGTGATTTGTTGGGCAGTGAAGGGGGTGTTGGAAGAAGTGTTTCTTGCAGGATAGGTTCTGCTTGGAAAAAGTTCAGAGAGTTACTTCCTTTGTTGACCAGCAGAGTCTTGTCAATTGAGGTAAAAGGTAGGTTGTATGAGGCCTGTGTAAGAAGTGTTATGTTGTACGGTAGTGAGACATGGGCAGTGAAGCAGGAAGATCTTGACCGTTTAGAAAGGAATGATATGAGAATGGTTAGGTGGATGTGTAACGCCAGTCTGAGAGACAGAAAGAGTTCAGATGAGCTAAGAAGCAGGCTAAGTATCCGTAGAATTAAAGGTGTTATCCAGATAAGAAGATTGAATTGGCTGGGGCACTTGGAAAGAATGGAGGGGGATAATTGGGTAAGAAAGTGTAGAGACCTGATAGTTCCTGGGGCAAAGCCCAGAGGCAGACCGAGAAAGACTTGGCAGGAGGTTATAAGGACAGACTTGATACAGAGGAAGTTGAGTTTAGATCTAACACAGTCTAGATCAGATTGGAAGAGGGTCATTAATATACCCCGTCCAACCCATGCTAGCATGGAAAACGAACGTTAAGCCGAGAATGATGATGATGATACGAACTTGTAATTTTGATGATACGAAAAAGTTCGTATTAAAAAAAAATGATACGAAAGATTTAATAAAATGATACGAAGTTTTTTATACGAATTATACGAACTAAGTATGAACATTTTGAGACGATCCCTTATTTTTTTTCTTTACGCTGTGATTTAAGAACAGTATAATAAAATTATTTCTTTCGAGATTATCGTTTAATTTATTTTTTTTCTTTACGCTACAATTTAATAAGAACAGATATTTAATTACTTTTAACACATCGCGATGTATCGAGACTGCCTATCGAGGAAGCGCGATAAGGCTTCACGCGATAGAATTTTAGGAGCAAAAAAGCTATCGATCGCGTCGCGCAAGATACGCGATCCTCTATGTTAAGATACCTTTTACAGTACTGTATATTTAAAGTTTGTTTATCATCAAGTGCTGCATTTAGGATTTTTTCAGCAATAGAAAAAAAAGTAAATTAGTAGAAAAGAAAAAATCCTCCTGCCTAAGTGGACTTTTCTTTCTTATAGACCATATGTTTTTTAGCCATTCCAGTCTTACTTGTTCTATGTAATTGTTCCTATAAAAAAGTTTACACGTTTTTATTTTGCTTCCTTACAGAAGAGACACATTCAAATAGGCTGATTATATTTGACAAAATTAAAACTGGCATACTGGCAACATCAGGCCTATCAATAAGGGGAGAGCAATTTCTCTTCCTCACGCAAAGGCTCGCCCAGTTCTGAGAAATGAGAAACTAGCTGAGCCATTAATTGCTCCCCCAATTCCAAAAAAGGTTTTTCTGACAATATCAATTCATCTCACATAGAAATCAATGTCCCCTTTATTATTTACAGTAAAAAAGAACCAAAATATATCAAAAAAGATAAAATGAAATAGATAAACAGGACTTTGTGATACAATATGCGTTTATAAACTTATTCTATTCATTCAGATTGCTCACCCAGTTTAAATTATTGTAACCTTGGGGGAGCGATTTATTGCTCTGGTGTTATTTTCTTGTTGATAGGCCTGCAACATACTAACATTGTTAGTATGTTGCCAGTATGCTTAATTATCTCAGTTTTATCATACATATTAGTTCCACTATCACAATTAGATTTGTAGATAATTTTGCTGTTTCAGTGGCAATGAATTGAATCCTGGTTGCTTTTAACAAAATTAATATTGGCATATATCGACTGTACTAAGTTACTAAGAAACTGTATATATATATTCACACTTTTTGTTGTTTTTCATTGTTATTTTTATTATTAGTAGAAATAAAGAAAATGGATTATTTGTCTCGAGGTTTCAAGTCAGTTTTAGGAGGCCAGGCTGATGGAAGTACTGAAGGGCCATCTGGTGCAGAAACTGTAAGTTTTATAAATCAAAAACTTTGCAAGTTGTTTAGAGTATATATTATATTTGTCAAATCTATGATATGGTTTGATTAAACTTTGACGATAGGTCAGGTATGGTGGGTCACTTTAATCAAACAACAACTTATTTTTTTGCTAGATAATAAAGAGGCTATCTGGGAATAATTCTTGTAGGAATAAGATTAAAATATTCTGACTGTTTTCCAAATTAAGATTGATCGCTTATGTGATCGTGTTTCATCGGCAACTTTGTTGGATGACAGACGGGATGCAGTTCGTGCTTTGAAGTCTCTCTCAAAGGTATGTTACTTTTTTGAGTCTAGATTTTTTTCGTTCAGTTCTTGTTTATGTAAGATGTTTTGAGTGAGATAATACCCCCCATACAAAATAGACAAGGTTGTTACTGGTAAAATCCTGTGAAAAAGGGCACTTGACAATAAACGAGAACAGGATATATCTGACAAATAATGAAAACCTTAAAATCAGACTAGATCTTTGCAATCTTAAATATTCGTTAAATAATATCCTTCCCATAAATTTGAATATTTGGCATTTACCATTTACCATTCTCGGGTCTTTCTTATATACGTTTATACTTCAATATTTTTCAGTATCAGTTTGTGTGCCTAAGAATCTTAAAATATGGCACATACTACAGTGAAGCTAGAAATCTTAAAATAAACATTAAAAAGTTTATAGTGTAAAAAAGGGGTACTGTATAGGTACCTGTTCCCTAATGTGATTTTAAAATGTTTTCTGTAGAAATTTCGCCTAGAGGTTGGAACTTCTGCAATGAATGTATTGACTGGTGTGCTGCAAAAAGATAGGTAAGTAATTGCTTGTCGAAACTAGTCAAATAGCCTGTGAAAATATCCACTGATTAGAAGCTCAATTCTGATCAAAATAATGTATAGCTCTACATGCTTTTAAGAATTAGTAGGATTTGAAGGAACTTGTATGATTTTATTAATTCAACCATTCTTAAAAATTAGATTAAGCTAACTTTGGGAAATTAGTCTAATTTTGCGTGCAGGAGTTTCCTGGTTAACTATGCAGGACATCTCCTTTATAGTTAACCAGGAAACTCCTGCGTCAGTTTTCTCAACCTGATTCCATATGAAGCTTCAATTGGAGGACTTTTCAAAGGAAAGTAAACACAACCACTATGCGTTTTGATAAAGACAGCTTTTTTTCCTTCTTTTCTTTCTTGTGAAAGAACTTAATTGACTCAAGAATTATTTACTTTGAAATATACCTCTTGTTGGAGTTTATTAAATGCAAATGTAAAACATTAAATCTTGATGATTGTATATCTTTTTACAGAACTGATGCAGAAATATGTGGCTTAGCATTGGAAGCATTAGTTAATGTGATGACTGTTGAGGAGGTTGGTGGCGAAAACGGTACGCAACTAACGGATGCAGATCTAGCTGTTCAATTTTCAGAAATATTTTTGAAGGATCCTGAAAATGTTACAATATTACTGACGCTTCTTGAGGTAAGTGTGTCTAAGATCATGAATTTATGAAATGTAAATGTGTGTCAAAAGGGAAGTACGAATGGTTTATTTGAAATTTTTTTAATTTGCTATCCGTTTTTATCCCAACAATCACAAAAACGTATGACAAAATGAACACCAGCAATTGGGAGGTTATAGTCACATGTCTCTTATTATTGTAGTTTTTCCGCTTGCTTGAAAATAGCGAAGATAACAAAGATAATATTTGTATTACTACCATTTTTAATTGTAACATTTTTCAACGGCAATTAATAATTACCTCCAGGGCACATGTTTTGAAATACATGTCTATACACTTAGAAATGATACATGTCACACTGCCCCGTCTGACCAAACCATTTCAATATACAAAATATGATTGCAAAGATATAAACAAATTTAAAATCACTAACATAATTAGTACTGTAGATTTCACCAATAAAAATAAAGCAAAAAAAAAGTAAAAGATAGAAATAAGATATTCTGTTTGAAATTTATTTCTTATAATAATAAAAGAATATTTTAAATTTCATTTTTTGTAAATGTGGCACTGCATGTCATGCATGTTTATGCAGTGCAATATGCCACACACCACTACATTTGTTCATGACCAGACCTGATTGAAGTTATTATCTTGATTCTGTCTTCTTCTTTTCTTTTAGGAGTACGATTTTAGAGTTCGGTGGCCTACAGTTCGATTACTAACAGCATTGCTGCATAATAGAGCAATGCAAATTCAACAATGTGTGTTGGTTAGTCCATTGGGTAAGTATTGTTATTCTTATTACTACGTGGTTTACATTTGGAAAACATGGAAATAAAAGAAATTTATATAAACCTCTCAGGAAGAGCCTGGATAAAGAAAGGGGGTTAAAATGATGCGTAAGGCAGAGATAAAACTTCTGTGAAGTAAAATGCACCTTAGGATTCGCTTTATAAGTTTAAACACACCTGTAAATATATTTCTTTATCAATAATTTGAGAACAGGTTTTGTAGCATTGTCACGTGTGCCATGCTTTTTTGTTTTGCTACAGGCGTCTCCAGGCTGATGGATTTATTATCAGACAGTCGAGAAGTTATTCGCAATGATGTTAGTATATTACTTTTTTACTCGTTGATGTTACTTTTTTGTGTTCACTCACCAAAAGGCACCTTGTTGTTGCCATTGTATTTTTGTTAACTGTTGCTTTAGCTTTGTTAAATATTCCACTTCACTCTAGGGACTTCTGCTTCTCATTCAACTAACAAAAGGAAATGCGGCTATTCAGGTAAGTCTAAGAAATAGGACATGTTTTCTCTTGGAACGGCTCGCTGCTAAACTTAGGTACTGAAGTTATTGTTGTTGAGATAGTTTTAATAGTCCATATTGTACTTGCATTTAGAAAATTGTGGCATTTGAGAATGCCTTCGATCGTTTACTAGAAGTCATTAGCGAAGAAGGTTACAGTGATGGCGGTACTAATATTAAATTTTCTCTTTTGCAAGTGTTTCGGTGTCAGATACAAAAAACAGTTTGACTCTATAATTTAATTTGTAGGTATTGTTGTGGAGGATTGCTTATTGCTGATGTCTAATTTATTTAATGCTTCAAACATTAATTTTTTTCGTGAAGGAAGGTAAATCACACAGTTTTATTTCAAGGATATTTAAGTTTATAAAAACGCTGACTGCCTGACAAATAATTTACATTGCTTTTTTAAAGTTACATTCAACGTTTGGTGCCGTTCTTTGATTTCACGGAGTATACAACAGGTAAAGAAAAGCAGTTACTTTTGAGGACTTTATAAGTGTGTAGAAACCTATATATTGGATGTAAAGCTTAAAAAGGCAAAAAAAAGAAACCTTTGCAAACTGAATTGGAATTTTACATTGTGTTATGGATTTTTTTGCTATGAGGAGAAGAATTTTTCAGAATTCTATTTTGTATGGATAGGGTATAGGGCTGTCTTAATCAGTGTTAGTCGGAGAAAACCTAAGAAAAATAACTGACATTCTTAAAAAATAAATGTATGATGGCACAGCTAGAAATAAGGATTTTGCTTTACCTATATTACAGTACCCAACTTTCCATGGTATAGCAGCGGACAAATTAGCGTTAATTTTTTCCGACAGATGAATTGTCGTATATTTCCACAGGCTTACAACTAGTAGTAAGAAATTGTTGCCTGAAATTTTTTTGTTTGTTTTTTGTTTTGTTTTCTCTTCGATAAATAAATAAAGTATAAATATAATCAATTAATTCTTGTAGCTGGACAAAGTTGGAATGAGCCTAAAGTTAAGAATGTATTACTAATGTTAAAGGTATGACAAACTATGGTTGTCAGTTATTTCACTAAAAGCTGTATAATCTAGAAACTAATTTACTTGTTTTTGACAGGAATAATTTTTTAACTTTAAAAGTAATTTTGTATTTAGCTCATTCGAAGCTTGGTTTCACCCAGTAATCCACCACAATCTACTCAAAGCTCTCAGAAGATAATTCACAATTGCAGTAAGTATTTAGATCTTCAAATTAAATTTTTCGTGTGTTTTATTTGTTTAGTCAATCGCCATAATTATTGACAAACAAACAAATTTCAGTAGAAGTTTCAATCTGCTTTGTTTAGAACTGCTGAAAATTTTATGCGAGATACTCATGACGACTGGCATACCAGCTGAAATATTAACCGAGGTATAGATGTTGTGCAAGGGAAAGTAACATGTTTTTAGGTTTATTTAGCTACAGTAGAGACTAAAAATGTATATTATTTTGATATTTGTTCTTTTATTTAGACAATAAATACTGTTGCAGAAATTATTCGTGGTAATCAAACAAATCAAGCTTTTTTTTCAGTCGTAGATGCACCATACAACCCACCAAAGTATGTAAAACTATATCAAATTTCAAGGACACTATTATTATCGCAAGAATTTTTAAAAATGCTTATGTGCATATTTTAATTGTGTTTAACAGAAAAAAAGGTACCAAGCCTAATAAAAAAATTTGTTGTACCTCATTGTCAATAAAAACTGTTTTTCTTGGACTGTTCGTGTATAAGCTTTCCCTTTTTTTAGGCCCGCAATTGTTGTTTTACTCATGTCGATGATCAGTGATAAACAGCCTTTTCCACTCAGATGCGCAGTTCTCTACTGCTTTCAGGTTGGTTTTAAGACCATATATAGTAACAAATTTATGTTTAGTAATTGGCTGAATATTGTAACATGCATTTAATTTGTTTAATATTTTGTAATGATGAGATTCCATTGTTAAAAATAAAATCAATTTTTCTGGTAACTTGTAACAAAATGGTAGCAATAGTAATGAATTCTTTAACATTGTCAGAAGCTAAAAATTTGTACAAAACACCTCAGTTCTAGAATGGATTTTGGCATTTGTTTGTTTTTAAGTTGTGGATAGAGAAATTAATGTTTATAACATAGGTTCAAGTTCTTTCATATCTACAACGATAAAATACCAAGAATTACGTGAAAATTAGATTTTTCCTTAATTTCTAGTAAACTTTAAAAAAACTAAAAAATTGATTTAGCCGCTAGTCCAAACTTTGTAGAAATATTTTCCTTGAAATAAGGTCATGGTGTAAATTTCTCAGCATCAGATTTCATAGTTTAAAGTAAGAGCTAATTCAAATAGGATATAAAAATATCCTTTCTGCAAAAGTTGCAGACATACACACGGACACAGTGCATAAGGTTTTATTTTGTAATTTGGAAAAATTTGGAAATGTAGGTTTATAAGCATATCTATTGGCTAAATTCCTTAAAATTTAATCATAGGATTAGGCATGCGAAATGCGTATTTTTTTATAAAACCTGATCAAAAATAACAATGTACAAAATCAGTGTCTTTCTAAACAAATAATTTGTACAGTCTTTTAAAAATGTTATGTCCTTGAAGACAGTTTAGCTGAGAAGGTTTAAAACATTAGAAACAATGAAATCTGTCAAAATGTGTATGTATAAAGTGTTATAGTAGCAAATGAACAAGGTATGAACGCAAATAAAGCACTATGGAAAAACAATTCGAGATTGAAAAACCATGCCATAACTAAGCATGGAATGATGCTGAAAACACTATGCATATAAAAAAGTGTATTGTTTATGGAATTTAAATCGGGTAAAAAGCAATATGCAAATATTGATAAACGGCGCCAGATGGACAACAAAATGCTAAACCTGTAAAATTGATTTCAAATCAGTTATTAAATTTGTCTTTTTTTTCTTTTTTCTTTTTAGTGTTATTTATACAAAAATTCGACCGGTCAATCGAGAATAATATCAACTTTACTTCCATCTTCTGCAGAAGGTATCCATTAAAATTTTTTAATAGACTCGTACTAAAAACAAACAGCAAGTTGAAAATTAGATGTAGTTATCACTTGTGGTTGGGAACTTCAAAATTAATTGTCTTGTTTCAATATATTTTGTTCATGATTATTATTAAACTTTCATTTTGTCTCTATTTAATACCCACAATAGCAGCTTTATAAAGGCCTTCAATGGAGTGCTAATAATGCTTTTTTATGAAGCTGTAAAATTCCTAAAAAAAAGGCTGCATATGTGGAGAATTTGTCAGAAGTTCTGAAAAGGCAAGGTAGCAAATATTCTGAAATATGTAAACTTATAAATTTTCTATCTTAAATTGTTTAAAAATATTGACATCTTTAGGAAATTTAGGTAGCTTTTAATTTTAAAAATTCTTTTGAATTTGGGATAATTAGGGGGAGTTTTTTCGTAATATTGAAATTGTTGGTTAAATTTCTCAAGGTTTGGTATTGTAGGATTAGTTTTTGTTTTTTTTCTTCTGTTTATAGCAAGTAATGTTACAGCGGGTCAACTTTTATGTGGTGGATTGTTCAGGTATAACATTTGATGAATGGTTTATGACTTTCAATCGTGTAGAAGCACCGTTTTTAATTAATATCATGTTTAATGCAGCTCGGATTCATTTTCCAACTGGTGTGCAGCCACATCATTGTCTCATGCATTGCTTGGTAATAAAGAACTGAAAGAACAGTTACTAAGAGTGCAGCTCGCTACAGGTGTCGGTAAGTTTCTGTATGATTTTTTGGTTGTAAACTGGTTGTAATTGTTGCGAAATATATCTATTTTTCGAAGTCTTTCGTGCTAATATATTTCATCGCAGTGTAAGTATCATGATTGAGAGAAAAAATATATTGAAGAGCTAAGCTACCATAAGGGATGAAATATTTGTAAAAAGAAATGTTCAGAACATCTGTTTACAGTATTTTTTTTTGGCGATTTTGTGACCCTAGTAGCAAAATTAAATTCTGATTAAATTACACTTCTTCTTACTGCAATCGCAAAAACAAGTTTCACAATTTTTTTTATAAAGAAATATTAATTAGCAAAGAGATTTTTTTATTTGATATTTGATTTTAATACTTTGTGTTCTTGAAATAAATAACTTTTCTGTTATTTTTTGTAAAAAACATTTCAATTGTAAAGTTCCACTTTCACTTCAAATAGTCGCAAAAGATTGTTCTGCCGTTTGCATCAAAAATTTCAAAAAATATATTTTTAGATCTCTAATCAGAAAAATGTAAAATATTTATTTTTGAAATTTTAAGGTATTAACTTTTAGTAATATGATAAATATAAAATATATAATAAATATAATAATATATAATATATAAAATAATATATCTTATAAAATAATACGGAGAGTGTTTCTGTGTGTCTGTAACAGGCAAAGTGGATGTGTTCATTTTCCTTTGATGTCGCCGAAAAACTATGTCTCAAATGTTAAATTTTCTGACGTTACGGCGCGACGTCAATATCACTACTTTAACGTCAATATCTTACTTTAAATTAATGAAGCCATTACAGTGCACATAAAACTTTAATGTCAAATATCTTGGAAACGAGGTGGTGACGTCAATGATTTTTCACCGCGTGGGTAACTAGGGACCACCTAGGACCAATTTGGGTAAGTTTCCCAAACCTGGGTGCCCAAATCCGTTTCGGAATGGACGGGTTGATGACGTCATCAAAAATCATTTAAACCACCATATCTCTGTAACCGTTTGTTAAAAGTTCATGATCCGATACATTTTCTTGATCAGCGTTTCAAGACCTATACGGTGAAAGCAACTGGTATACAAATTTCCAAAAAATAATTTTGTGTGTATTCGCGGGTCTTTTTTAAACACTTATATCTCATTAACCGTTCATCAAAAGCACATGATCATATACATTCCTTCATCAGCGTGTCGAGCTCTACACAATAGAGACAACGGATAAACTGAATTTTGTTTTTGCATATGCATTGCTGACATCAGCAAAAAGTCTAAAATAACCAATATTTACATTGTCCTCCTGCCTAAGTGGATTTCTCCACGGGCCTTATCGACTAGTAATATATATAATAATATTTTTTTTACAAAAATATCACACGCACAAAAAGGAAAAAATAGGAAATAAAATATTGACAAATTTAACATTTTCTTCATAACTATACTATTTCCAGCTGTTGATTTTGTAGGTATATATTAGCAGTGCGTTTGTATTTTATTTTGTGTGCTACAAATTTCAGCATTTGATGTTTTTATTTAGGAAACCAACCAGTATCATTGTTGCAACAATGTTCTAATATTTTATCAAATGTAAGTTATGTATAACTTGTTGTGTTTACAATGCAGTCTACAAAGACTGTGGGGCTCTAGTTGGGATGTTTTCTTGAAAATATTTTGATCTTCTTAACAACAAGTGAAGGTTCCTCTCAGAAGTCATTAATCCTCCTCGAATTTGACTCTAAAAAATAGAGTGATGATCATGGATGGCCTGAACGTTTTTTTGAAATAAATTGAGTTGTTGGTAATTGATATGTTTAACTTTTAAGATTAAAAAGGGAAACTGAAACAACTGCCAAGATAGAGCATTTTTATTTGTACTAGCCTCATTCGCATTTTTGACTGTTGTTTTCTTGTTTGTTTGTTTTGAACGTTTTTTATTTATTTTTTACCTATTTTGTTTCAGGGTGGTTCATCAGTTCAAACAAAAGCTGCAGTTTTATCTCTTATGTGCAACTGGTTATCAAATTGTCCTGTTGCAGTGTCTCACTTTCTAAGCAACGGTGCTATCATTCCTTTCGTATCCTTTTCAAGACAATGTGGATGCAAATAAGCATATCTCCAAGCTTAAGAATTTTTCCCTCACTTTTTTTTCTTCCTAAATCAAGTGCAAGGAATACTGTTTTACAAAGAAACACATAAGAAAAAAATATTTCATCAGGAAAAAAAACAAAATGTTTAAAATCGAACCTTTTAAATGAGGCAGTGTTCATATTAAGCGCAAAATTAAACAATCAAAATTACTTTGAAAATTGTTCAAATTGGAAAACGTTTGAGCATACTAAGCTTAACTCCAATGCCTTTTATGTTTAAAAAAAGTGTACAATACCACAAAAACAGTCAGCTGATTAATTCATCACACTCCACCAGTGTACATAGTGGCCATCCATTAGAATAAGGTTACACATGCCAATCATACAGGCGGTGTAAGGTATTATCCATACGGTAATTTATCACAAAGTTATGGTTTGAATTTTGTTATGATTTTACTAGTGTTCTTTTATAACTTTTTTAACATACAAGTTAAGTGTAAAATGTCGAGTATTACTGGATATTTCTTAACAAATTATCATAGCTTCTTGCTTGTGTTGAGCAACCATGTGAGGTGCATGAAGCTGCAATACAAGGCATGTCTGCCATATTAATTGGCGTGTGCATCGTGTACAACAGCAATGATGTGGAGTCGTTTACCGTGTAAGTAGTTTTCTGTAATGAAGCAGGACATTTGATGTGTGTGTGTAACCGCATGGGTGTTGATATATTCTATACACAAAACCTTTTTTGGTGTTCTAAATGCTACAAAATGTTGCAAGAGGTATTTTTAAAGCGCTGTTCCCGCATTTTACCATTCCATATGAAAAGAATAAAATCACATTATGTATTTGAGCTGTTGGTAAAGATTTGAAATTAGAATAGCTATCATAGACGACCACATTTAGGTCCCCCAGTTTGTGTTAGGGTCATTTTCTACTTATATAAGACCTGCCTAACGCGGGACTGTAATTTTTTATCCTCCAGACAAAATAATACCTGTGTAAGACGACCATATTGTGTTTGCGTTTGCGATTTCAAACGTCCCCTGCTGTTTTTACCGCAAAAAGAATGCATAGTAAAGCATTTACATTTACCTTACAGTTTGCATAACTTGAATATCACAGCGCTTGCATAATTTCAATTAGTTTTTTAAGTAGTTTTTCCACAAATTTTTGAAGGCTAAAAGGAAAAAACCTGTTTGAGATGACGACGTCAGAGGCTTGCCGTCTTACAGAGGTGTTTACAAGACGACCACTTTTTATAAGTCGCCAGATTGGCCGTCTTATACAGTTTGACTGTATTCGTCTTTGGTTAAGAAGCTCTTGACAAAGAAATTTCATTGTCTATTTAAAAAAAATGGTTTATCCTGTTAAGGTGAAATAGTACACAGGCCATGTAAGATAACAAAGTGTTGAAATAAATAAATATTTCATGGTGTATAGATGTTATGTTCGTTTCAGTGAGTCGATAAAACGTCTGATCACTACAAGAATTGATCCCGAACACTTTGTAGCAAAAATAAACGACGTGTCAAAAACAGAACCCTTCACTAATGCAGCCAAACATACACAGGTACTAAAATACGGATGTACTTTTTTATTATTATTAATTTCATTCATATTTATACAGATTATTCCCTTCAGTAAGTATATAAGACTAGTCGTTAACCGGTGGAAGAATCCACAGGTCCGCCAGTCCTCAGATTTTCGCCCATCGTGCATAATTTCCTCATCTGTATTTCATGTATTTGTGTCTGCCTGTTAGCATGAAGTGACTACATTAATCAGCGCGGGTCAGAAATAAAGCTGTTGTATAACCATGTCGAACAGAATACAATTATTATTATTATTATTATTATTATTAGGACTAGTTGTTTGCCCGTTGAGATATTACTGCATTGGTATTTTTGTGCATTTTTTTCTCCTCCTGTCGGTGCGAAGTAATTATATTACTCTGTGGCGGTGAGTCTGAACTAAACCTCCACGCAACCATTTTGACCAGAATACAGGTATTATTATAGAAATGATACATAACTGGTATCAATGAGAGACCTGTGTTTAAGCGCTACTTAACGCTGAGGGTGCATGAAATAGCGAGAATGAATGAAATAACCAAACAGCTTTGAAACTAATTAGAAATATTTTCCTTTCTATCGTTTTATTGTGATAAACAAACATTGGAGAAACAGTTTTTGTTCTATAACCAGAATATGGAGTAACAAAATGTCCTTCTCATATATAATGGAGCTTGGAAATCTATCTGAAAAACAGAAAAATGAGATTTGCAAATCTACACTAAAAAAAAATGACTGGAATAATTATCTGTACAATTCTTATACCTTATTATATTAAATATATAATCACAGTTTTTCTTTTCCTTCTTTTTAGATCCTAGAGAAAGATGTCGAGGATATTTTATTTGATCACGAGTTCACCAAACAATTTAAAAAATTAGAAGGTATTGAAATATTTGTGTTGCTCTGTTTACTGACCCTCAAACTGTTGTCGAGGTGTACGGGGTTTTAAATTCAAAATGGTGTAGTCAAAATTTTACGGTTTTTAAATTTATTAGAATCTCCACCGTTTTAATGACTTTGCGGCAAGATCAAAGGAGATATCACCACTCAGCACCATTTTGCGCACAGATAGTCAAAATATTTGTTGAATTTGTTGATATATCAGATATTTTCTCACTTCTCTTAACACTCACTTACCAAGCCTTGTACCTGAGAAGCAATCCTAAATATCCTTTAGTACGTGCAACCAAGGTTGCTTGTTTTTAAGCTATCTACGTTGTCAAATGTAAAATTTCTTATGTAACTGATGAACTCTCATTCTCATTTCGGTTTAAATGATACTTGATATTTTACAGTGGTACAATTTGTCTCTGTCTTCTAGATTAAAGTGTCTTTCGCCAAATTAACTGAATGCCAACCTTTTTTCCTCCTGAACGCCACAGCATATCTTATAAACCGTCCCTTATCGTTTTCATTTCTTTTCTTATGTTTAGTGAGCATAGCAAAAGTTTTATTTGATGATGACGAAGATGGTGTAAGCGAAAAGTCGAAATCTTCGCAATCGAACGATGCTGTACTTGCGTCTTACAAAGAATTAATCAGAGAACAGGTAAAAAAATATATCGCGCGAATCAATTTTGTCGCGCGAAAGAGATCGTGCGAACAGCAAAAAAGTAGTAATGTAGGGAATAAATCAGGTTACTCACATAAATGAGAAAAAAAGGGCGTGGATAATAAGAGGGCGAAAAAGTTGTAAGGTGTTTTTGGAACATAACTGGATGACCAAAGAAAATCATGTTGAACAAACTTTAGTTTTAACCTCCTAAGAAAAAAATATATATTAGCGTACAAATTATTTTATATTTTTTATCTGGGATTGTTTTTAGGATGAAGAATTAACAAAGTTAAGATCAAAGTGTACCGAATTAGAAAAAACATATGCACAAGTAAGTTGTTTCTCGAGTTGTTTTTAAAGGATTTTTTAAGACTTGTTAGGTTACTAATTAAAATACTCTCTGTGATTATGCATGCGATGCCACTCACATACGCCCTCCCTTCTCACCTTACATACGTCCTCCCTTCCCACCTTACATATGCCCTTCCCGCTATACACATCCCCCTCCCTTTCCACCTTACGCCCTCCCCTTCTCACCTTATATACGGCTACCCCTTCCTACCTTACATACGTCCTCCCTTCCCACCTGTCATATGCCCTTCCTGCTATTCACACGCTCCTTCCTTTCCACCTCACATATGCCCTTCCCGCTATACACATCCCCCTCCCTTTCCACCTTACGCCATCCCCTTCTCACCTTATATACGGCTACCCCTTCCTACCTTACATACGTCCTCCCTTCCCACCTGTCATATGCCCTTCCTGCTATACACACGCTCCTTCTCTCTTTCCACCTTACGCCCTCTCCTCCTTCCACCTTACATATGCCCTTCCTGCTATACACACGCTCCTTCCTTTCCACCTTACGCCCTCCTCCTTCCACCTTACATATGCCCTTCCTGCTATACACACGCTCCTTCCTTTCCACCTTACGCCCTCCTCCTTCCACCTTACATATGCCCTTCCTGCTATACACACGCTCCTTCCTTTCCACCTTACGCCCTCCTCCTTCCACCTGTCATATACCCTTCCTGTTATTCACACGCTTCTCTCTTTCCACCTTACGCCCTCCTCCTTCCACCTTACATACGCCCTTCCTGCTATTCACACGCTCCTTCTTTTCCACCTCACATGATTTGTTACTAATTTTCAGAAAAGCATTTTTAAAATAACAAATACAAGAAACTGAAAAGTTAAATTTCCAATACACCTGTCTTTTTGCTCGAATTGCAACAATTTTTTAGGCCTAAATTATATTGCAGCTAATAAATCAAATACTCATTAACTTTATTTGTATTTTTAAGGCGTTGCGAGAATTAGAAAAACAGGCAATCGAGTTGGTTCAAATGAGAAATCAAATTGGCCTTATGAAAGGTATACTTTTAATTTTGTTGTGTTGAGGAGTGAACTGTAGTACCTTTGACTTCTTTAACCAGACACTGTTTTTTTAGTACTTCCAAACAAATGCTCTGTTGATTTTTGTAATGAGAAGATTGAAAAAATGATTTAAAAACATTTAGAACATCAACCTGATGATAAACATGAATACTTTCGATCCCAACTGAATGCACTGAATGAACAAATCAGACAAAAGGATCAACAGATACATGTCTTGGTAAGTGTGTCCAAGGCTGCTTTCATCAATCGACTTTTTGTCTCCATCATTTTAATTCGTGAACTTTTTGCGCAGAGCCGCGTCGCAAACAACTGGTGGCGTGAAAATACTACTTATTTCGCATTTTAATGTGCGCAGATTATTTGTTTTAAGAAAGCGCGCGAATTAGATTGCGCGGAATGTAATCGTATTGTAATTATGTTTTTCTGACAAATTCAACCAAATTAATATAATCGATAATCCGTGTTTACTAGCATAAACCTAAGATTGATAAAGCTTTTGAGCGCCAGTTGGCTGCGCAAACCGATCCCCTAACGAAATAGAAGTTGGGATTTGGCATTTTTCTGCCATTTTACAAAGTTGGCAAAAATATTTAACTCGCGAATTCTCCACAATCAGAAGTGCTATTTTTTCAGAGGCATAGGTTATGTTAGCGGTGTTTAAATTGCGTTGGTCGCACTTTTTAATATGTCTGCCGTACAAGGTCTCAAAATTTTAAAAAATGGCCGTGTTAGCAATAATTAGCACGGTTTGACGGATCCTAAGTCCGCTGTAAACATCAAATTGCGTAAACCTAGTATAGAAATACCCTATACATTTAAGGTAGGTTTCCATACGACTGCATTTTCCGCTTGAGTGAAAAAAGCTCAAAAGCTTTTCCCACAAGCATGCGCAATGAAGTAGAATGACCGCTGACCCGACGTAAGAAGATGCTCCCGAGCTTCTCTCAAAAAGTTGAACTCATTCAACTTTTTCAGCGCGTATTTTTTCTCTCAAGCTTTTCAGCCAATGAAATTCATGAAAAATGTAAACATTGCGCAATCCTTTCAGTGACATAAACTTTGGCGCAATTCCTTTTCATAACAAGTTCAAGGAAATATCAAGATGGCAGAGAGACGTACTTTTGAAAGCTCACAAGAAAAACTCAATAATCTAGCTCGATTGACTCAATTGTATAATCGCCCACAAACTAACGAAGTCAGTATATCAGAAGAAGGAGATGTAGTGAACGAAGATGTAGAGAGACAAAGCAGCGACTTTGTAAATAGAGGTTATAATTTTACAAATACTATTTACGAACAAGAGCTACTACTACAACAGCAACAACAGAATGAACAGCCAGCACGACAAGATGAGGATGATATTGTAACTGACTTCTCACAAGTATCAGAAGAAAACACTGGCCAATTATGACGTGGAAATTTTTATAAACGAGATGGAAGGTTTCCCATGCTTATGGAATACTTCAACCAGGTCACACCATGACCAAAACATGAGAAAGACAACATGGCAACAACTGGCAACAAAGTTTGGAAAACCAGGTTAGAGTATTTTCATACATTGAACACTCCATATAAACCCTAAACAGACACAAAAAAATTATTGCATTAAGTTAGCATTATAAATGTTGTTTTTCAATCAAACATGATGCTAGCTATCTAAACTTATTTATTTATTTTAGTTGAATTCCTGAAAGCACAATGGAAAAACCTGCGTGACAATCTAAAACGATGCTTGGTAAGGCTGCAGAATTGACACGATCTGGCGCAGCAGCACATACATTGCCGAAATGTAAATACTTTTTACAATTGCAGTTTGTTCAAGACAAAGTCATGAATAAAGAGACTGTTAGTAACGTTTCTATGCCCCCACCTTCACCAATCACAAGTGATGGCATGATGAGCCCTAGTTCAAGCCTTTCTGAAAATCAAGAAGAAAACTTGGATAGTATTAGTAGCTCAAGTGAACCTGTATCAAAGAAGGCACGAAAAAGTCAAAGTAATAAAAGGCCCCGCATGCAAGCTGCAACTGAAATGGATGTTCAATTTTTAAAAACATTGGAGGACATAAATTCAACGACTAGGGCTGCCCTACTTCCAAACGATACAGAAGACGACGAAGATATGCTTTTTGCCAAAAGTATTGTGCCAACGTTAAGAAAATTAGCACCTCGAAAAAATAAAATTGCTAAGCTTAAAATTCAAACATTGTTGTTTGAGCTGGAGTTTGATGAAACTACATGATTTTAAGAACATCTTTTTTAACATATATTTTATATTTTCAACGTTTTTACTTGTATATACACACTTTTTAGATAGTAGAAGTTACATTATTGTAAATATTTTTATAAAAGAGAGGTTACCTTCTTGTTGTGTTATACGTTCGTTCTTTGATTGCCTTTTTTCTCATTACTTCAACCATGTTTAAAAATCACTTGAAAATAATTTAAGAGTGAACATGTCGATTTTTTAAGAATGACTAAACCAAAAAGCATAATCTTTATATAAAAAAAGGGTATGTAGTTGCATATTTCACAAAAAAAATTTACTTTATATATATAGTTATATATTTCCAATTTTTTTCTTGTATATATAGTTATATATAGTTGCAAATATTTTTCTTGTTTGCACTTTACTAGTTTTTTTACAGTCATACTTCCAAGTCAAATGGGTCAATCGTTCTAGATACATAGTCCCACTGCCAACTTACAGCTCCTTCTTGTGTGTTAAAATATTCTTTATAGTCTTCGCGTACATCCTTTTGCATTTTTCGTGTAGTTGTTTGAGCGCGTAGTACCAATGGGTAAAAAGCCAGTATATCCATTGGTTTCATTCCTCCAGTCTCCAAGCTGTGAGTCTCCACCATTTTCAGTATCCACAAATCCTGGTGGACAGTATCTGTACTCACCATGGTTTTCTTGGCTTTTCATTAAAAGGTTGAGTAGAGCAACTACTGCTTTTGTTATTAAATTTACAGTTTCAACCTGTGCAATAATGGGACGTCTAAAAATTCGAAACCTTGCCGCTGATATGCCAAAACAATTTTCAATTATTCTTCTGGCCCTTGATAGACGGTAGTTGAATATTTTCTTTTTAATGCAAGAATCCAGACGAGCGAAGGGTTTTAGCATATGTGGTTTCAATTGAAAGGCATCGTCAGCCACAAGAACATATGGATATAGCTTATTTCCTGCATCTTTTATTTTAGCTGGGGGTGGCCTATTAATTGAGTTTGTGTCTATAGCATGGCCAAGTTTGCTGTTTTTATACACACCACCGTCGCTTTGACGCCCCGCATCACCAATGTCGATCAAGGTAAATTCGTAACGAGCGTTGCACACAGCAAGCAAAACTATGCTATGTGTTTTCTTGTAATTAAAGTAGTCTGAACCACTTCGGGCTGGTGCTTGCATTACTACATGTTTACCTTCTATTGCCCCTAAACAATGTGGAAAGTTCCATCGGACTTTGAACTCGTTGACTTTCTGTGTCAGGAACATCCAAAAATCCATGACTCTGCAACTGATTCCATATTGCTTCGCACGTTTCGCGTATAATACGACTGACAGTTGGAGGGCTGACTCTATAGCTACTTCCAATCGTAATCTGAGCATCTCCTGTAGTTAAATACCGCAATGTAATACATAAACGCTCGCTAGGACTTGTTACATCCCTGATTTTAGATGACTTGACAATAACAGTGACACAATAATACTGGTGTCATTCGAAACGATTTAAAGAAATATTCACTGTCAAATAAGAATAAATCTTTAACTAACACATTGTACAACCCTTTGGTCCTTCTTTTCTGGAAAAGTCTCCTTATCCACATTCTTTTCTGTTGATGTTTTCCAGTTCATTTTCTTTTAACACGGTGCCATATAAACAAAAGTTGTAATTAATTTCAAATTTCGTAATAAAACATATCTGCTGTTTACGGAAGCCATTTTAATCTGAATGAGCACCTTTCTCTTGAGCGGGAAATTAATTTCCATTCACGTCAAACTCGAGAGAAAAAAGCTCGCGAGCTTTTTCCGCTCGAGCGGAAAATGCAGTCGTATGGAAACCTACCTTTACTTGTGGTGGCAAACCTCTGAAATTATACCATTGTGTCTCGATATATTTTGTGGAGGGTTTTAGGTGCGCAAAAATTAAATGCGCGAAATGTCAAGCCTTATAAATACTTTCCCTTCCGTAAATGATTTCCCGTTATTGTACCAAGAAATTTGTGTGTGTTGAAGAAGAAAAATATTGTTGCGAGAAAACCGTTGAAAGTTGATGAGAAATAGTAAGGCCTGACTTGAAAGTGTTGGGGCGTAGTTTTTGGTCAGACACCCTGCTTTAGCTGTGATCAGACTTGTTATCGTGTTCTCGTTGTTGTCTTCTTTAGCAATCTGGGACAGCGCCAAACCATGTTACAGATACACCAAATATAAGCCAAGTTGAAATAGATGAAATAAAAACGAAATTAAAACAAAGAGAAGCAGAAAATAAAGAACTTTTATCGCAACTTGAAAAAACGGTATGTGTTTTTCTCTTGTTTCACTTGTGTTAGGAAAGAATGAAATTCTTGGATATTATGCTTTAGCAACTTAGGCTGAAATAAAGAATGGAGTTGTTTATATATAAATAAGACTAAATTCCTAAAGGGATTTGGGCCTAAGAATATTTTTGTACTTTGTGGCTTGCAAATGTAGTTCCAAGTTAAGTATGAAAACTGTTTTCTTTTTGAAATGATTTGATGATTGACCCTTAGGGTAATCTTCCAGAACGAAAACCGCTAGGACTGAACTTCGAGTTTACAGTGTTTTTTGTAAAAACGAATGTGTTTCAAATTGTGATACCTTGTATTTTTGTTTAATTGGTATAAACTTCTTTAAGTTCATTAACCAAGGTAGCTGGTAAAGAACTATAAAAAAATACCGAAATTTGTTTGCTTGTTTATTTGTTGTTGTTGTTGTTGTTGTTGTTGTTGTTGTTGTTGTTGTTGGTTGTTGTTGTTGTTGTTGTTGTTGTTGTTGTTGGGTCTTTTTTGTTATTTTATGTTTTTTTCAACCTTGACGTATTAATATTAGAAACTTTTTTTCACTTTCTCATTTTCCAGCAAAACAGTCTGTCAGTGACACAAGCATCTTTAGAAGTTATCACAGCTCACAAAACTTTACAAGAAGATGGACACTCCACTGCTCTATCGGAAGAAGAACATATCGAATTAGAAAATTTAAGAATACAAATTATCGGTTTACGAAATGAAAATGAAAAACTGAAAAATAATCAGGTAGGTTGTAACTATGCATGTAACTATAGTAACTAAGTGCTACCTTAGCAACAAAGGGGACTGAAACTGAGTAACTGATAAACTCGAGACTGATAATCGGAACCGCGTGTCCTTTTAAATCTATTAACGAGTTTATACTTCGAATTCGTCTGTTTCTTTTCTGGGTACATTTTTTAAAAAGTTTATCAAAAATTTATTCTCTGAAATTCGGGATCTACCAAAAGTTTGTCACCCCGATTTTTTTTCTTATGGTTCGCTTTTTTAATGTGTTATTTATAAAACTTTTTATCTAATTCCGTTTTTATATTATATAAAGAGCCTGCAGGAACAGGAAAAACCGATATTCCGTTCAGCCAAAAAAAAACCTGTCCGGAAATTTTTTCACCGAAGATTTTCCGCCGTAACTTTATCTGTCAAAACTTTCTGCGATGAATGTAATTACACCTCTAGCGTTAATGATTTGTAGAATGTCTGGTTTTTTGGCAACTTTTCGAAATTTCAGCACAGTATCACTTGGCCAATACTCTGCGCTTGTTAGGCTACGAAGGTCTATTTCGTCAGATATAGTGTGCCGAAAATGAGTTACATTTAAGATTTTGGCTCTAACAAAATAACCTAACACCTTTAAGCTTAGTTCCCACTGCGGCGATGAGCTCTCGTCGCTCATCGCTCATATGGTTTATCGCAAAGTTCATCGCCCAACACAATGTGTTCCCACTGGTTGTTTATTTTTTCATCTCCTCATCGACATTTTGACATAATGAGAAAATTGTTCTGAAAGTAAAGCAAACATGGTTGCCAGCAAAACAAGAAGAAAATTGCTTCGAGCGTTATTTTTATGGTTTTAAGAAACAGAATTAAAAGAAAACAAAAACAAAAAAGAAGACGATTTTGGATACGGGAAATTTTCAAGCATAGGAAAAACAAAGATGCTTATAATCAAATTCTGGCGGAGTTACGTGTGGCTGAGAGAGAGTTTTTAGGTTTTTGAGAATGTCTCCCGAACGATTTGACCATTTCTCCTTGTAACATTTTTACGTTTTATCGTACAAACATTTGTATTTTTGGACCTTGATGGAAAGTCGTTCGTCGTCTTGTAAATCAAACGTTGGTTTCGGCATTCTGTCTGAAAATATTATTCCTACTCTTTCGAAAACAAAACATTAATAAAGGGAGCAAGCAAAAAATAAACAATAATAACCTCGCTTTCTGTATCTTTTCGTAATGGTGCCATCATGGTTTCTTATTATCTATTTCATAAGATCACATAAGTACTGGACTTGCTGTAATACAAGAAGACCTTCCTCTTGTCAAAAAGTTCTACGGGTACATTTATCATTACATTAAAGAAAAAAAGTTTTTGTACTCCACGTGGTTTGGTGAAACATAAACAAATCACTTTAAATTTTCAATCCATAATGTGTGTCCTTTGTGTCTTTTATCTTTTCCGGCATAATGAAAAGATTAACAAATAGGGCGACGAACCAAGGCGATGAATATTTCAAAACTTTCGATATTCATCGCCCATCATTTTTGCATTCGTCGCCGAACTTTTTCAGTTGGACGACGAACTTTAGCATTTAGATGAAGTATGGGCGATAGCGATCATCGCCGCAGTGGGAACCAAGCTTTGACGTTGTAACAACGGTGTTCCTGATCGCTGGTGTTTATTGCTTAAAAGAAAAATGCAAGTGTTTTTTTCTTTCAACGTTACGGTCTTTCAAATTTAACCCTTCCCCAAAATATGCACTCTACAGTTATAGATATATCGATAGCTTAGATAGAGCACTCGGGATCTATCATAGCCAAGTTACTATCTCTATATAAACAGATCCTAAATGGCGCTGAGCTGACATTGTGAGGCGATGGTTAGCTTGTGATATTGCTTTTGATAGATATGGAGGAATTCATCTGTGATTAAGAGCTTGTTGTATTTTACGATTATAGGTATCTCCATCGCAGGGTTCTTTAATAACAAGTTTGCAAGCAGAACTCACTTTAAAAACGAATGAATACACACAACAGAAACAGGATTATGAAGATCTGCTGGTTTTGTTAGAAGATCAGGATGCGAAAATTAAGAAATTTAAGGTGAGAGCTCTTCTTCCAAGGTGTTTTCTGTAAAATTGTGTCGATTTTATAAACCAATACATTTGCATGTAGATAGTTTGTTGTCGTTGTTGTTGTTGTTATTGTTATTGTTGTTGTCGTTATTTGTTTTGTTTTTTGAGGGGTGAAGTGGTGTAAAATGTCAATAAGCCACGTGTGCATTGAACATCATTTGTACGTTCTTCGCGCTTGGCGAAAACTGCATATGAGATTACCCTCAAGGTTTAAACATGTTTGAGAATAATAGTGTGGAACATACTAGTGCTAGATAATTCCTCACGATCACCCCCAAAATAGCAATCCGCCTGAATAAGTTTTGAACCACGCGAAAAAAAAAATTGTACATCGGGTTTGTTATTTATCTTTTAAATACGGCTAATAATTATCACATGAAAACCGGAAAATTGCTGTAATAAATTCCACCCCTAATCTAAATATTAAGTGTCAAAATTTGTTCCTTAATTATCCTCGCGCTTTTTTATCCTCGCCCTTTTTTTATCTCCGCACTTGTTTAAGGTATTTTTGCAAAAATATTTCGCGTCGCAACTTCATATTTTCTTCCGTTTATTCTTTCATAGAATCGATTGCGACTGCTTGGCGATGTCATAAACGACGATTCGACTGACGACGATTCAGAAGACGATACAAATTATGACGAAGAGAAAATCGCTAATACGCCGGATAATGCTATCGTGCCGGGTGAAGAAGAGGAAATAAATAAATTTTTAACTAGCGCTGTTTCAAATATAGAATTGAATCAACCGAATATCGAACCAACTCAGACAATCTAGGTTTTAACGCCAAACCTGGTGGAACCAAAACAAAATGTTGTTTTGGAAAAGTTATTTGCGTTACAAAGTAGTGGCCATCCTGTTTTTTATAGAAACCCAGGAAAGATTAAAAAAATGATGCCACTTACTTCACCTGCATCTCTTTGTAATAATACCCGTCACCCGTCTGTTACACCAGGCGATTTCGTGCCGACGATGCACGGAATTGAGATGGAGATACGACAAGTGAAGCTGTGGATTTTTCCACAGGCTTACAATTCGTTTCATTCAAACCTCTGAACGTCCATTTCTATCTTTTTGGTAAAGCATTTTATATTCGGGGTGTGACGGCTTGTTTAGTGTGATAATCTTTTCCGTAGCCTCCCACCGCCCTTGATATACAAATTCCCTTTTGTGTGCAGGTTATACTTTGTATTTAGTTTATTATATAACCAAAGTAGAATTGATATCAATAGCTCTCTTTTTAGATTCATATAAATTATTTATTATATTATTACGTCATTGCATGTGATTGATCACGTGATCACATGCATTTTCATGAAAATTGTATGTTTATAGACTTGAACTCGTTTTTCTTATTCGTATACATGCATTTTGTATAAGAATATCAAAATTCTAATCAGGCTGGTCATTATTTTTATTTTTCTATTCTTCTAAACAATAGACCAATTGTTTTAACATGAAATCGCAGCCTGATATTCTTATGAAAGAAAAAGCGTTTTTTATGGCCGTATGGCTTGGTTGGGGGACCATTTAGGGGACTTTTTTGTTGGCGCTCTGTAATTTATTGCAATACAAGTGGTATGCGAATTAATAGGAAGACAATGTTGATTTACTCTGAAATCTGTTTGTAGCAATAATCTCTGCGGGAAAGAGCAAGTTGTAAAACATTGGAATATCGTGTTTGACAACAGCTCTCAAATAAAACACTTGTGGGCTTATTAATTTATCGAAATTAAAATAGTTATTTTCGTGTCAAGTGCTATGTTGTGGAACAATGAGGATGAAATTAGATTACGTATGATATAGCCGAAATTGAGATGCAGGTGGAACACAGAAGAAACATTTTGTTTGTGCGAAGGGAAGTACTCTGCTGTGTTTTGAAACAGACACAAGTACTGTGTAATAAACTGCAGTGTTGTGTTTGAATCATAATGGCGGCTGTTGCTGACGTTTTACCACTGGTAATATCGCTTATGCTTCTTATTGCGTCAATTCTACTCAACAGCATGGGTGTTTATTTGCTCAGTAACTATGGTAACAAAACGAGTAATCAACGACTAATTATGATTCACTTGAGCGGAACAGAACTCGCCCTGGCGACAACAGAGATAGTATATTGGTCTTTTGTGTGGGCTGGACACGAAGAAGAAACATCCGTCATCTTGCAATCTATTGTTATTATAAACGCGGGAATATTTGGAACGTACTACCTCGTACTCATTGCTCTTACTTTAGACCGACTTTTAGCAAGCGTTTTGACTATAAGACATCTCACGATCTGCTCGAAACCACGAGTGATTAAAGCACTTTTGGTAGCCTGGGTACTAGGTTTGACTTCGTCCATACCATTTTTCACGATCGAGTTTGAAAACATTTACGATATCTATTATAAAGTAAATTTCCTTTGCTTGGACACAATATTTCTGTCATGCGCCATTTTAACATATTCATATATTCTGGCTCAGATTCTTAAAAGACGACAAAAAATACGTGACCAAGCTTTGTCGAGGACCAATCATTCGATCAGTTTAACAGGCCAATCACAATACTACAAAGTTACGACATTTATTATCGTGTCGTTTATATTCTTAGTCGCGATTCCCGACATCGTATATATTCATCGGTTTATTATCACGGAAGTGGGTTCATCGATTGAAGAGAGTATTATCGAAATCGTTTGGCAGCTCAATTTTTTAGTTGATCCAGTGATTTATATTTTTTGTCAGAAAACTTTGATCAAAGGTTTCTTCAAAACCTTGCGCAAACTGGGATGGAAACGAGACAGTCAACGAATTGGCACCGAGATAACTACAGTACGAGGTTCGGCGTGTTAACATCCTTTTCAAAGTAGTTTGGGATTCTATCGAGTCGTGTTTGTTTACGAAATGTATGACTTAAATAACAGATTAGCTACTTTTGTTCGTGAATTTTTTCGCGCAAATTTAAATTAAACTTCCGCGCAAGCAGATTTACCAAACATTTAACGTTCGCGCACTTCTTACGGGTAATAAAAAAACTAGTTAGTTTCACGGGAATTCACCATCGTTTCAAACACGTCCCCAGGACTTGTTAGGCTTTTTATATTTGGACAGCCGTCCTAATATAAAAAAACTAACAAATCCTGGGGACGAGATTGCCATCGGTCATATTTCCTGCATTCCTATTTCCTGCATATATGCTATAGATAAGATTCGCGTACGGGGGAGATGGTGTTCAACTTGTAATCATAAGGTTTCTTTTTTCTCGCCTAACTCCGGCGCACCTAAAATCTAGTGGACAGGTGAAATAGTTACCGCCAGAGGAAATGAAGACCGAACCGTTTGGGTCCATCCAATCCAGTCCATTACGTTACTTACTTGCTTACTTTTGCAGATCTCCGAAAAATTAAAACAATCGAAGTAAAAATTATTTTGCGAATCGTTCGCGCAAAACCTTTATCATTCTTGAATTTATACCAACCAGACATTTCAAGGTGGTGTTTTGCATGTAGTCTTAAAAATAAACAATGAACTTGGGGATTCCATCCTAATGGCAGGCTCTTCCTTTCCTCCAACTGTAACTGTAACGCCAGAGATGCGTAAAGCATTGCTTTAACTTGCTTGTCTTCCACACAAGCCAATTAACGGTCAGTAGATGGCACTAAATGGGCTGGCAACACTACATAAAGACCACTGGAGTGAAGACTCAAACCTGAAACCATACGATTACAAGTCGACAACACTATCACTACACCATCTCCGTTTAGTATAAATAATTCCGAAGTACGAAGTCAAGAAATTCAGGACGGTAGAAAATACGTTTGTAACAATGAGAAGGAAAAAAAAATTCATTCGGATAAATATTTACGACCAATGAGATACCCTTTTTATTTCATGGATTTTTTATTTATAAACGTCGGACAAACGCCAACAACAAAAATTGGAAACGTTCCTACATAGTGACTAAGAAAGAATGTTAGAAAGAATCTTTCAACTTTTCGATAATTGGGTGTCACTCAAATATTCATTGCTAGTAAAGTATGCAGTTTCTTCCTGTTCCTCCCTTTACAAATCGAAATATGGCCCTGATAAAATCATGTTCCTACCCAGCCCCAGGACTCTTTCGTCTCTTGATTAAATTATATAAGTTGGTAGAAATTAATAATAAATTATATACACAATAATCAAATATAATATATAGAAAATAATATACACAATTAAAAGAAATATAGTAAAACAACTAAAAGTGATAATTTTAAGGTACGTGTGGATCAAAGTGAGCGTAATTATTTAGTATATCGCAGAACTGAATGTAATCAAAGTCATGTTTACCACCGATAACTGAATCAAATTTTTCGTAGAGAACGTGAAACTCGCGTGCACTCACCATGCAACCCAACTCGAGTTCGCTTAACACGCGATGAAGTTGCGAGCGTGAAACGGTACCGTTGTGAAGGCGGTCGTAGTCCTCGAAGAGTGGAAATAACTAGAAGAACAAAACGTAGTGAATGGAAACCAGGTTCAATGTGCTGCATGAAACTGCATGTGTAAATATAAACCAGGTTCAATGTGCTGCATGAAACTGCATGTGTAAATATAAAGGGAAATAATTTTCCTGGAAGGCAATTTTCGCGAATTCTTTTATATACGAATATACAAAAAGTCAGCTATTCGCGAAAATTAATTCTCGCGAAAAAAAAATCTGAATTAGCCTGATTTGCGAAAAATAAAAATTAAATATTATCTGTGTAAACTGTGTACTTAAACCGTTGAGAGGATAGTGATGGGAAGATATCTCAGGAAGCTCGCAAGAGTGTAAGAAAATTATACACTTTAATCTTCATCAACCACAAACGCAGTATTAACACTGCTACACGTTAGGTTTTGCTACTAGCATTTGTATTATTTATCGTTTTTTTCACAAAAATTAATTCCCGAGAAACAATTCGAAAACATCTGTTTCGCATAAATTTTTTCGGGAAATAAAAAAAATTCGCGAAAACTTCATTCCGCGAAAATTATAAGTAGCCTACAATCCAAAAGCTTTCCAAAAAACAGATTCATATGTTTTAATGAAATCTGGCTCACTAAGCATCTCTATCGTTACTAAAATTCAGATAAACCCCATCATGACGTCATAAAAAGAGCAAAACAATCAAACCTGTATTCTACGGATTCGGACTCGATCAGCCAGTCTGTGCATCACGGTTTCCAACAGATCCTCGGCTTCAGGTAACAGTTCGATGCAATTCCCTTTCGAGTTTGGTTTAAATTGCGTTGGGACCACAGTAGGGTTCTTTTCCAGCCCTATGTAAATAAATAAATAAATAATTAAAGGAACGAGAGCAAACGTAAAGCCTGCAACACACTAGCAGACTTCCTATTGTACCAACGTAAAGCCTGCAACACACTAGCAGACTTCCTATTGTACCAACCGCAAGTAACTATATTATTCCCTTTTTAATCTCTCTATCTCAAACAAATTCTTACTCACATTTTCAAAACTGCAACTCAATCCCCTTCTTCTATCACTGGCACTTCCTTTGTGTGGTTTTTCCGAAAACAGGTTTCCTTTCAAATTGAGCCAAGAATTAAGCAACATGCTTAGAACATTCACCCCTCAACACTTTTACCTTACTTAGCAACATTTTTAGCTAAACTGTTGAAATCTTAAACAAAGAAACGTGCATCGGTGCGTTGAGTTCTGTGTGTTGACGAAGACAATTTGAACGGAGGAGGTTCGGTTCACAATGCCAGTACCTTAAAAACGCCGGTAAAAAGTGACCAAATTTTTGCGTAATGACTAATATTTTTTTGCCGATAAACAATTTTTGCTGATTTTTTTTATTGTATGACTAGGTGCTAAGCAATCAGCTAAGCAACTTGAGGCCGTTCTAAAAATTGGGTTGCTTATAAAAAACGTTTACCAATCCACAATGAAGTCTGTCGTATTTCCACTGCCTTTATAGGCTTTAC
The DNA here is from genome assembly GCA_030067915.1 of Hydractinia echinata. Classification (NCBI taxonomy): domain Eukaryota; kingdom Metazoa; phylum Cnidaria; class Hydrozoa; order Anthoathecata; family Hydractiniidae; genus Hydractinia; species Hydractinia echinata. Next base: position 1,915,028 of record JASGCC010000006.1, read on the forward strand.
TGGACAGGCTCTTGGAAACTGGGAAAAGTTCCAAGGGAGAAGGGTGGTTTCTCGTAACAAGACAAATCACCGCAACTAACAAAAAGCGTGATATGTCTTACAATAAATAAATAAATACCTAACTATGACAAAGAAATGTTAGTTTTGATGAGTAATCAAAAGAAATTACCTTTTTGTGTGAAAGAGCTTTCCACATCTTCACAAAACCTGTAAAAATCAATATACCCCGGGTGGTCAGCAGATGCATACCTAAATTGGAAATAACACTTTTATATCGATTTTCTTTCAACTAAGATGCAATCGTTAGATTCTGTATGAATCTATCCATAGGTCAGATAAATGATGGTCAGAAGGGCGGGTATGCATAGGAAGGTTTAAGAAAGCACATTCTGAGGAAGGTAGTTCAAGCAGGGCGGCCTTTATAGTAGGACGTTTTATACATTAAAGTGAGGAAAATTTCGCATATAAAAATTGTGCTGTCAAAACGTGATCAGAAAATATATGCATTGAAATTTATAAGAGCTTAATTGATGTAAATAGTGTCCATTAAGTCTACCTTCGAATGTTCGCCCCTGCCCAATTAAACGCACAGAGTGAATTTATAAACAATAATTCGAATAAACGCCCCGGGCATTTAATCGGTCATTTATGGTACTGGATTAACCTAAACTTTGCAATACAAATAGATTAAATCTTTTTACAAAGAATAAGTTCACAGTGAGATCACATACATGTTCAGTGAGATCACATACATGTTCAGTGAAATCACACACATGTTCAGTGAGATCACACACATGTTCAGTGAGATCACACACATGTTCAGTGAGATCAATGTTCAGTGAGATCACAGACATGTTTAGTGAGATCACAGACATGTTCAGTGAGATCGCAAACATGTTTAGCGAGATCACAGACATGTTTAGCGAGATCACAGACATGTTTAGTGAGATCGCAAACATGTTTAGTGAGATCACAGACATGTTTAGTGAGATCACAGACATGTTTAGTGAGATCACAGACATGTTCAATGAGATCACAGACATGTTCAGTGAGATCACAGACATGTTCAGTGAGATCAAAAATATGTTCAGTGAGATCACAGACATGTTCAGTGAGATCACAGACATGTTCAGTGAGATCACAAACATGTTCAGTGAGATCACAGACATGTAAAAATGACGACAAACTAATTAACTTTCTACACAGAAAAAAACTATCACGCTCACCAGTATTCGACAATTTTCATTTCTTCGACAGTCAAACCAAGTGTACACATATCGAGGGCCCTCGGAAAACTTGTCTTCAACATTCTCCCTGTTCTCAATTTATCGTAATCCTTCATGAATTCGTAAACTCGTATGCCTGCTCTAACAACTTTTGTTTTGATTTTATACATAATTGACTCGATATCCCTCAATCCTTCTCTGTTAGCAGTTACGGCCTACGAGATGTAAAGTGTAAAAGGAGTATTATTGAAACTATACAAAAGTCAAATTGACCTATAATAAAATTTTTCTTGTTAATCGAGACTAAAATAACGCTACTCTGTCCGTGAACCAAAATGGTATCCCAAGCAGCGAGGCATTACGGCCAAAACGGGGTTTGTTTTATCTTATTTGTGATACAAAATCCTATGCAGCACTTTAGAAGTATGAAGCGCCTACCTTTAAAGTTAGCGTTCCAGGCAAAATGTGAAAATGTTGCCCTTAGTATGTGAGACTGAAATTAAATGTTGACTGTAGCAACCGAGGCTGAAATAAATGTAACCTTTAGTAACCGAGGTTGAAATCAAAATGTTGCCCTTAGCAACCGAGACTGAAATGAGTGTCACCCTTAGCAACTGAGACTAAAATTATAATGCTGCCCTTTGCAACTGCAGCTGAAATAAAAAAATGGAGTTTCTTATAAACGAATGCGTGATTGTGTGGAGTCCAACGTTACCTTGTTTTTGTGGACAAGTTTCAGTTCCTCCAATCGCTTCAAATACTTGTGCTCCTGTTTCTCCGAAGGTTGAAGCTCCTCGAGAAATTTCAAATAGTTGAAGCCAGTATCGTCACTGAATTTTTCATACACCAGATCGATCTCGTCAAGTTGGCAATCAAAACATAAATACGCCATACACTGTCGAAGTTGCGATTTTGTGACGTAGCCAATATTGTGTCTGTGGTTTATGAAAAGAAGAACAAAATGTTTAGTGCTAGGCGTGTTTGATTGAGATTCAGCTGCTGTTAATAATGCATTACCACCTTGGTATTATCTGTACCAATAAAAGTTTAGAAGTTTTCCTGATTTTTAGGAATTTTTTGGAAAAATAAAGTCTATTCGTAACAAGAATCCCGCGAAAATTTATCCAGCATTTATTAATACTCTCCATGTAGACAAAAAAGAAGAAAAGTATACAGATTTAAGTCTTTTTTTCAAACGATCGCCACAATATTTTAATTTAAATTGTTTAAACAGAAATGTAAAATATGCTCCTACTTTTTTTTTACGAAAATCGTCCCACAAATTGTGCGGTGTAAACCGACTTACTATAATTAGGAACGTTTATTTTATGAAATGAAGGCGTTACACTCACCTGTCAAAATCTTGAAAACATGGCTTCGTCAGTATTCTTCTTTGATTTGTTTTTTGTCTCATCTTATGCATAGCTTCCTCAACTTTTTGCTGGTTCTCCAAAGAAGCTTTCGACCAATCACAAGTTCCATGTTTTGGCATGCGAAACACCTCTGCGGGAGGTAGAACAGCAAGTGGTGATTTTTCTAAACCTCGTCGAGTGAAAACTAAAATATAAATGTGTAGAAATATATACAAAAAAATGACATGTGAGCACTAAACTGCGCATGCACAGATGTTATAACATGCTGTTGTATGCACCTATACATACCATTTCAATACATTTTTATTCATTTCTTCAAAAGAATATAAGTGCAATTATTTACTATAATCATTTTTCTGGTAGAAGCTCAGTGTATGATGTACTGAAAACGGTCTTATTTAAAAAAAACTACCACGTGATTGTAAGATCACACAAGAAACCGAGCATTGTAAAATAAACTTAAATAACGTAACCTTTTATATTATTTGAATGCAGCTTTAAAAAGTTTTGTAGGCATTAAGGAACATCAAGAACAACCAATCAGTTTTACAGATAAAAACATTTTCTGATTTTTAAGCCATATCGGCGGAAGTAAATGTTGTAAAAAAGGTTTAATCAACAGCGAATTTTCCCTATAGCGAAAAAAAACAACGGAGAAAATATTCCACCAATGAAATCGTGAATATAATGATTTAAAAGGTCTGGAAAGGTTTTCTTTTGAACAAACAATATAAAACTATCCAGAAACATTTCATTCCGATTGTTACTCCGGTTTTAAATCCGTTTTTCCGAAACAAAATTACGTTACCTTCTTCAATGTCAGTCAAAAATTTAGTCCACAAAACATGAAATTGTGTTTTCGGATCAGCATATCTGTTAATAATAGCAAGAATTTGGGCTTCTGATAAATGGTCTTGTCCCATCGCACTCAAACCCATTCTGAAACGTGATACGCTAATCGAACCGTGTCGAAGTGGATCAAAATCTTGAAAAAATTCCTCAACCTGAAGGAAATAAAAACAATGTACTTTATTCAGTAAAAATTGTCACGATTTCGAAAATTCACGAAATTTGTAGGAACCTTTCATAATCGATAAATCTGAAAGTATCTACGAAATCAATATTGATATTGGGTTTTGAAATTGCTGATGTTGGATATTTGCAAGGAAAAATATCAAAAATATCAGGGGTTTTTTAACTTAATAAGATAAACTTTCGCGAATTAAAACTTCAAAACAATTTAGCTAGTGAAACTGTCGCAACAAGCTGTAAAATTCGTTAAAATTTCATAGGCTCAACTCTGAAACTTAGCAAGTTTTCATTTGTCTAGAAAATCAATCCCAACCATTTTTTTCTGTTTTTGCATTGCTGTTGTTGATTTCAACTCGTCGCATTCTCCAATTGGTCTTCATGTTCAATTCACTTCTAGTTTACTATATAACGGCAATATTGGTGAATCTAGGAGTGTTTCTCTTGGTTGATCATACGTAGTGTGTTTCTGGTAACCTACCCTGATTCTGTTGACGAGGACGTCATTTCGTATTCTGTTGATCAACCCATCAACATCCACACTACTTATATCTGGAGTGTCGTCAACTTTCTCGTCGTGACATCTAAGAAAAATCATAGTAAAAAAATGAAACTAATAAAAAGTTATTTTTAGAATTCATCCTTCATTCCTTCAATCCTGGTAGCCTCTGTCAGATCAAGTGGCATTCATTGTTCGACTAGTCGACCAAATTGAATGATGTAATTTACGATTTATTATACTACTTGTTCAGTTGAAATTATTTGCAGCAAAATATCGTTTTAAAATATGTGTATTTCTATATTTCTATACATGAGGCTAAGATTATACTTTCAAAAAAAATAAAGAAAGAGTGAACTTATTTGTAAAAAGGTTCTTGCTGTGAAGCATTTTGGAGCTATATAGCAGGGGGTCAGTCTCTAAAAATTTTAAGAAAAACTCCTTCAAATTTAGCTAATAAACATTCAGGAATAACATATAACATCTCCTCCCAGTACACATTATACATTTTAGGTTAGGTTTTGTATGTGGGAGTTTGACCAAAAGGATAAAAATCAATTGGGCGTTATTTAGCGTTTGTAAAAGAGGGCGGGATATTAAACTTTGATATTAAATTGTACATAACAAACAATATTAAAAACTTACATATACTGAGTTGTGTTCCAGTCTCCTTTGACAGGAGCGCGTCCAATGTATTCTACATGAACAAGAGGAAAATAGTTTTCAAATTACGATGATTGGGTAATCCAAAAAAGTTAGGCGATTATCAGTCGGCACAAGAAATAAAATCGGTGATAAATATAGCAATAAATAGACAAAACCCAGACTTTCCCTTTAAAATAGAACGTTTCATTCACGTTCTGAAAAAGACCAAAAGTTGCTTAAAGAAAATGTCCAGCTACCAAAAAAAGTTTTCTATCATAACAAATTCCACTAAAACACAGAAATCAATATTGTTCTACATTTTTGACTGATATGACGTTGGATAAAACCACGAATTTTTTTTCCGCCAAAAACTACTCTACCCTTCTCGAATTAGAAACCTGTAAATCAAAATATATCCGTGGTCAAACTAACCTTCTATTAAATTTCTTATTGTTAGTCATCAATGAATTTGAATAAGATACAAAGTTAAAGTAAAGATGTGTTGTTAGCAAAATTTTGAACATGTACATACCTGGATCTATGGCTTGTATAAACGCAGGATAGTTTATGTCACCACCTACTTGGTATTCAAATTTTCGACAGATCAACTATAAAAAAATAAAGTGTCATTAAAATAAAAATTACGGCGAGTTTGGACTCCTTTCAAAACATATGGAGTAAAAATTGATTTTACCTATATGACTTAATTCTAATTTGTCATTTTCGCGAAATTAGTTCCTGTGAAAGTTATAGGCAAACTCGCTGTTCACTAAATTCACGAAATATGTTTTGTTTTTCTGTTTTTTTTAAAAAAAAGGATTCACGCTAGTTCTTACTGTTGATTTACCTAGCCAATCAAGTGGAAATGTCAACTTCAGCAAAGCTTCTGAAAACGGTAAAAACTAAGAAAGCAGTGTCAGCAGTTTTTTCGCCAAAATTCGCAAAATTTAATTTTCACGAGTTCTCACATTGTAATACTACGTAAAATTAAAAAAAAAGAAAATATTTAAAGAAAAATATTTTACAATAAAAAAATAATCTTACTTCTAAATCTGACTTGGTTAAGTTTAATCCGACCATGTGTAACAAGCGACTAAATTGAGTGTTAGTGATTCCTCTAGTGTAACCAAAGCCCTAAATATTATAATAAACAAAACAATGATGGGGAGTATGCCTTCAATATCTTGTGGCTATATTTATACTAGAAGCCTTATAAAACACGAATGGGGCCCTTCTGCAATGGCGTTCTTCATAATATTTCGTTAAAGTTTGTGTCATATAAAAAACACACCAAGATATGATTACAAAAACTTAATGAAAGCGCCAACGCGAAAAAAAGAAGAGAAAAACAGAATTTGCAAGAAATGCATAATTGAGAAAAAACTAAGAAAAAACCGTTGAGCAAGATTTACATATATTCACTTTTTCTAGGTGCTTTTAACAATCTGATCAAAACCTCAAAATGGTTCTTTTTAAGTCGAAGGAAGAACGATCACTTCGTATAACTGCACATGCGCATTGTAAGAAAAAAAATTTTCTCCATCGCAGATGCCCTAACTTGGTTTTGTCAAGTTTCTATTATAACGTTGCGTAACCAGAAGATATAAATCGAGTTTTCAATAAATCCTTTTCTTTAAGCGTTGTTTTAAAATGTACAACTAATTGGCGTAACATTCGCTGTTGATTTCTATTCTACACCTTTCTAATAACTTAAGTCAAGAAAATTTCAAGTGAAGGAGAGTTTAATAGATTTCGACTTCCTTTCTTCGCTATCTCTAAACAGGCGAGGGTCTGACTTGTAAAAATCAGCATTTTAGGATGATGATGTAACTGAAAGTACATTCTATTCGTCTGAGAACACCGTGTATTAGTTTACTCACTCACCCTATCAAAATCCTTGAAGTATGGATACAACATCAATCGCTTCTTTCGGACGGTTTCGTGAAGTTCGTTTAAAATTTGAGCAACTCGCTCTTCGTCAGCAGCTGAGAGGTTGTTTGGTGTCTAAAAATTGCAAATATCAATTTTAGTTACATTAAGTTTCCTTAAACAATTGTCAGCAATTTAAGCAAATCAAAAACTAAAATCACACGCTGCACTGTCTTTTAGACATAAATGACATTTGGTACTGAGCGTTCTGTAGATTACAATGATCAACTCCATTTTTGGTTCCTAAATTACATGCTTATATATCTTCTTCACGTATTGTTATATCTATAAAAAAGCTGTAGACATTTACAGATTATACATGACAAAGGGGGCTGAGAAAAACTTCATAGTCCTAAAGACATCATTGCAAATTGTAAAAATTTAAAAGTTGGATGGTTCGAATCTAACTAGTATTGGCAAATCAGGGTTGCCACTCTTAAAGTAAAATTTGAGGAGATTTATGGACTTTTAAATAGAAGTCTCAACTTTTTTCAGACGACAACCATGTTGTCATAAAAAATTTGAGGACATTTAGTCGTTTTATTATTTTTCCAAAGAAATTACAAGATTTGAGAAGATTTTCAAGTTAAAATCGTCAATGAAAAACAGATTATTGCTGTACCATGTTGGATTTCTATGCATTTTGAAAATCGAAAAAAAAACAGCTTGTAAAATTATATTTGACAAGATTTAAGGAGAAAGTTGTTAAAAAGGAGAAAATTCGCTGTTGTTAAAAAATCTGCTTTTCCTTATATTAAGGAATTATGCAAATTAATTATTAAATTCTGTAATAGCATATTTAGGAGTTTTGAGGAAGCTTTTCAAAATTGTGGAGTTTTAGGAACTCTGTAATCTAAAGCCATGATAAACAATGTGAAATCTCACTTTAGCTAATGCTCCTATTGGAGGTCGGAACACATCTACTGTCGGCTTCTTCTCAAGATCAGGAACATTAAAAGCTGAAAAAAAGACAAGCATAACATAACAAATGTTCGAAAAGGTCAATGTTGGTCATGGTAAAAAGCCCATTCCGGAACCAAGGAATTGGTTTTTAAAGTGCATGAACCAGCGTCTAAGAGGATATTTTTTAAATTTAAGACCTCCAGATTGTCTAAAACGCTCTTCAAATACTACAGACACCAGATCCAGACTACCTTAAGGAAAAATATTTGTGCAAGAAAAATGTTTTGAGGAATTCTTTTTGCGACCTGAAAAAATTTTTTTTCGTGGAACAAATTTTTGTGATTTGAAAGTTTTTATGCAAATTGCAGAACTTATTTGGAAGAAAATGCAGAAAAAATGTTTTCTTTTAAATCTCTATTTATCTAAAGAATGTGATGGCAACAAAAATTTACTTTTGCAGAAATTATTTTTGTGATTTGCTCTTAAAACTGCAATTTTACGGAACTTAATTTTGCCAATAGGGCTAAAAATCACAAGAATTACTTCCCATAAGGCATGCAAACTAGATTTTTGTTTGTTGGAAGAATTTTAAAAGTTTGATCAAAAAAATCTTGCTCTGTTTTTTTAAGTAAAGGAACCGCCCGATAAAATTAGTCCAAATTCGTTTTGGGTATCACACAAACAACAAGGTATTGTTAATGTTTAGAAGAAACGCTAAAACGGCCACAGTGGTGTTGTGAATAAGTGTTATAACTCTATGAGAAGAAAACAACCGAAAAAGGAAACTAACCATTCTCCATCAAATGACAGAATTCTTTATAACGCACACGCCCATCTTCGGTTTGATAATACTCAACAAGCATATCTATCTCATCTCTCGACAAATTGGCTTGAGTGCCACAACATAATGATAAACCGCAAACAAACTAAACCATAAAATAAAGATTAAATTCCAACCATCCTCATCATAGATGCAAGACTCACCCTTGTTGGTCACACAAGTTTTGCATCCTGCACTGAAATGTGGATGGCAGTTGTGACAAAAAAAGATGACAGAAACATATCCACATAACAAAGCAGGTGTTTTTACTTGTTGGCAGTCACTTGTTATTATATTACATTTGCAGAGTTAGCATTTTGTTACCATGTAACTAAATTTCTAGTTAAAGACAACAAGAAAAGATACAGAATACACAAGCCGACAAAGGTTATGTTGTACATATTTTCGCAAGAATTATTAAAAATAAAAAAACGTAATGGGTAAAGTTAAGATAAACGAATACCTGGTTTCTTGTAATAACACCGCTACGTAATTTATCATGATCTTTGAAAAACTCTGTCGTTCTAATCCCGTTTTTATGTACAGCGATGCGAATTTTTTCAAACACATCTTGAAGGGTGGTACCTTGTCGACTCTAATGAGAAAATATTGATACAATGGAGATGCATTTCAATATTGGTACTATTGATTAAAATGAAATGATCGTCTTTGAATATTGTTCTTACAAATGAAAATTCCTTGGTACGAAGATGAAATGTTTATAATTATAAAAATATCACTCACACAAAAAGCTTTATAATATATAAGTTATACTAATACAATATAAACTGTTTTATCTATCTATACCAAGAAATATTACTTGAGGTCAAAAGACCTAGGGTAATATTTCTCGGAAGAGATAGATAAAACAGTTTATATTTTATTTATTGAATGATAGCTATTTTGTTTTGGTTTGTAGAAACCAGGATTATTTTTTAAAGATTTACTTGTAAAAAGGTTGATTTTTGAGTCTGCATGTAGCTAGCTTTGTTACCAATTTCCTGGGGAACTTGTTTGTTTACATTTATAGAACTATTTTGGTTGCTATAAGGTTAATCGCTGGCGTAATACCGTAATCAACGCAATAAAAACAGCATTGTTGGCGGAATGTTGGGAATCGAGGGATGCGTGCGTGTATTGAATGATGAGATAAAGTCTGCTTAGGCGATAGCTCAAACTAACTGTCAACAAGGACAGCTGAAACCTATGGCTTACAACAAACTGTCAACCAAGACAGCTTAAAACAAACTGTCAACAAGGACAGCTTAGAACACAAACTGTCAACAAAGACAGCTTAAAAACACAAACTGTCAACAAGGACAGCTTAAAAACACAAACTGTCAACAAGGACAGCTTGAAAACACAAACTGTCAACAAGGACAGCTTAAAAACACAAACTGTCAACAAGGACAGCTTCAAAATTGTATGAGGAAAACTAAGGACTAAATATAAACCTTATGTTGCTACACGCAGCACACCCCCAAATTTCCCCAAACCGCATACAGTGAAAATTATTAAACCTGAAATGACGACGAGGTGGATTGATCCCAGCCTCGAGTTAGAGCCTGAGTCATACAAGCTTCGGGAGAGTAGTGCGACAGTCGTCCTATCCAAATGAAGGTAACGTCGATAGGCGTCGCTTGACCACCTACCTAGAATCTTTATAGTGCTGTCCGGAAGAGCCACCGATACGAAAAAGTGGGTATTGATGTTCGGCAACCTAGGTAAACAAGACCGAAGCAGCTGAACTATGTCCATCCGAGTTAAAAGTGTTAAATTTTGAAATGGGGCCAACCAGGACCTGGATGAACGGTTAAGAATTGCAGCATTGCCCGCAACGGACAAGCGTAGGTGTTAGTGGCACCAATCCGAACCTGACATCCTGTACGAAACGGATCTGTCTTAGATGAACGCAGAGTGACTGTCATAATGGTACGATCGAAAGAGATGCGATGTCATGCACCATCAAGTCAGTGGACGCATCAAACTGGTAACGAGATGAACATGTATACTCTGAGCAGCGTAGTAAACCGAAATAAGCCAAAGCGGTTGCTGCCCTGAGCAAAGGCGATTGTTGGGTGAAAACTGCAAAAATTCGATTCTGAAAGGGATTAAACACAGGTGATTATAATTGAGAGGAAAGCGGTGTGTTTAATACCCCGTAACGTGTTAAACAGTCGACTCATGACCCTAATGTGTTCACTGAAACCATGCATAAGTGAATGGAACTGTAGGCCAGCTAAATACGCTTGAATAGTGGTGTGAGATACCGTCTGGGCTCTCTGAAACGTACTGGATGAGAACATCTTCTGACAGAGGCCACAAAGCATGCGACCAGCGGTAGCAAAACCATTCATAGGAACGAAGACCAACACCATATGACACCCTAGTAGCTGGAGGCAAGGCTTGTGATTGAAAATACGTAGCCACTAGGGAAAGATTGTCCAAACCCCTTGATTGATTTGAGTGGGTAAAGGATCTGCCAACGGGAACAGTTGTTTGAAGCGTTGAACCTGTAATCGAGAAAGGAGATCAGCGGCTACATTAATGTGACCAGGAATGTGTTTCAGCAAGATATTAACATTTTGTTGAGCAGTGAAAAAGAACATAATCTAATCAGGGTCATAATGTCCCTGTCCCTGCAAGTACCAGTCCTCCACACCTGGACTATAGAGGCATTGTCGGTATAGAATATAACTTGTTGGTTACGCCATTCAGAACCCCAGATCGTGATAGCTGCTACAATGGCAAAAAGTTCCTGAACGTTTGTGTGAAAATGACAAAGTGACTTCGGCCAGGGTGAAGAAAATCAGCAGTGCTTAAACACTGCTCCAAAACCTAAACCTGAGGCATCTGTATACAGGCATAAAGAGGCTGTTGTAACCGGCTCTTTTGAATGAGACATACCCCATTCCATTCAGGAAGAAATTCCAACCATCACCTAATGTCCGCCCGAGCTTCGGCATTTAAATAAATGTGGTGGTTCAAACAAGAGACTGAAGTGGACAAATCGATCAACCGACGCAAAAACATTCTGCCCGGTTTAACAACCTTCGATGCGAAGGATAAAGACCCAATTAAAGAGAGAAGCTCGCGTTTGGTGCACTTTTTCTTGTAGTGCTAGCTTAGCAGATTGTCCTGTAACTCTGTATACTTCTCTGGGGTAACCGAATGATTTGTTGAGCTGTATCAATCTCAATTTCCAGATATGTAAGTGACTGTGCAGGCCCCACTGTTTTGTCTTCGGCCAAAGGCACTCCTAGTTCAGAACAAAGGGACTGGATAGCATAGAGATGTCTCTCAACCTCCTCTCTTGACTTCCCACAGACTAAAAATCATCAAGATAGTGAAGGACAAAGGGAATCCCTAAGACCACGATAAAAATCCAACGTAACAAGTCTGCGACTGTGGTGAACAAGAAGGGGGATGAACGGCTACCAAAAGGAAGACGTGTATCAATAAAATAATATCCCTGCCAACAGTAACCTAATAAACCCCAAAGATCCTGTCTAACAGGACAAAACCTAACGCATGCTTGAAGTCCACTTTAGCCAGAAAGGCATCAGTGCGCAAGGAGGACACAAGCTTGACTGCAACATCAAAACTGGAATACGCTACCAAAAATTTGTCTTTGCAGATTCCTTCGTTTACTGCCACACCTCTAGGGTGACGACAGGTCAAGAATGATTCTAAAGCTGCCATCTTTTTGGCAACAGCACCAAATGGAGAACAATGAAATGGGTGAATTGGTGGTACGAGAAATGGGCCAGACGTATGACCACGTGTAAGTTCTTTGCTGATTGCTTGCCATACTTGAAGCAGGTGACCGAGCCGATAACAAATTCCTGGGCCTAGCGGATATGGATGGCCCTTGGTACCCAAGCGGGCAGGGACGCCGCGAGTGCTGGAGTTGCCTACGAAAGACTTTGTCGAAACACGCGGAAAATACCTCCAGTTCTATAGAAATACGGTTGTTATAAAATTTAGGTGTGGTGTTAAAGTTAGTAGTAAAATAACCTGAGTTCAAAGCTGCAGGGCGAGTCGCACTAAGTTCTTGAGGCACAGGAACAGCCCCGGCCGTGTTCTCGAAATAACGTGCCACTTCTGATCGTATTATCGCACATCAATTGTGGTTGGTTGTTGTGTCGTTGTTGTCACAAGATACGTTATTCTCCAGGCGACTTGGTTCAGGAGTTGTTACGGTTGCTGCTGCCGTTGCCACAGTTGGTGGAACAGTTGTGTGGCACACCGCCTCCATGTTAGCAGCAGTAAAGGATATTACTGGCGGTTGTCAGTGGAGTGGAGAAGCTTGTGACAAGGTCACTACTACCGCAGCATTAGTGGAGGCCACATGGTCAAAAGCTGGAGGATGGTAGATGGCATGGAGTCGTCTGGCTGCTGCTCGAGGACCTCAACGGCGAACGCCATCCACCCAACAAAATAAAACCAAAAACAGTAACAGTAAACTAAACCTGTGCATGCTGGAGTGTTTAACACAAATTTTCTTCGATCCAACGTAAGATATTTGAAGATAAAAAACTCTCTACAATAAAATTTCCAGCACCACTAGCATCAAAACAAACAAGACGGCATGTTGCGATTTAGGTGAATGATTAAAAGTGCTAAGAAGCAAAACCGACAACAAAGCAACGCGAAATCAAAATGGCAACCCCAGCTGCGTAACGCTCGCGGAAGGGACGCTAAACGGTATGTTTGCGATTAACTTGAGTTAAGTGGCCTTAACTTGCATTAAAAGTTATACCGTGCTGTATAAAGCCCGTAGTGACGGCTTTTAGTCAGTCAGAGCAGCGGATTTCCTGTATAAACCGGTTGAAAATAGCTATCAGTTAGTAATGGCACTTATAAACAAAACTAATTTGACTACTGTTATCAGAGAATGACAAAAACTTCAGAAAAAAATCTTCACAAGAAAAACTTTCATCTGAAATTGAGAAGTTTTAACACAATAGATTTTTTAAATTCGTGAATTAAGGGTTTGTGTTTGAATCAAAGGTCCTACAAAGGGTGAACATCTTTCTGTTTTTACCCTATCCACATAAACAAGCAATGGAACAACTTCTTTCTTGTATTTTAACAGATATAAATGGTCCCATAATCGTTAATGATAAAAAATGGGGTTAACGTTATTTCTGTAGACTGTTGTCAATTTCAGACTAAGAAGCATCAACACTTCTTTCTGTGCAACTGAGTTTCAAAAGAAATTTTAGCAATTTGAAGGTAAAACAAAGATTTTAAAATAAGAATCTTTTTAAAAAAAAATTATGAAACAACGGTTTAGAAAAGTTTGCACTGAATAAACACAAAACAACGTTGTTAAAACATGATAAAGAAAATCTTCTGTACCTTTCTGCCACATGGTTTATTCTCCTCCATGTTTCTATCAATCAAGTAGTTGTTGTTGTCTTGAGCTGTCAGTATCTGTTCAACATCTTGATGGAAATCTAAGTAGTTACACAAACCTTGTTTGGAAGGGTGAATGTATTTCTTAGCGAGCAATGCTTGCTCCTCTGATGTTACATCAGGTGGGCCAGGAAACCGTCGAAAGAACTAAAAACAATACAAAAAGCTGACAAAATAGGGTTTAGGGGTAAAACGTCGCAAAAGTGTACAAATTTTATCTATATTATAATACTTAATGTTCCATTTGTGAGCAAAGGAATGTAGCTGCAAGTAGTAGTAGGCTAATTCTCATGGACTATCCCTGGGCTAATGACTACTGGTATATAAACTTTTAGCCGTCCAGACTTATTGTTTATAAATAAAATATCATGCATAATAGTGCATTATTTAGTGGTAAATCTTTATAAATATCTGTGTGCTTCATATGAAAAGTAAACTAAATCCTGCTTGCCTGTGTATGCACAAACCAGAAACACATCACAAAATAAACAAACAAAAGAGAGGTAAATACCTGACTCTCTGTAACAAGTCCAATATTGTGTTGATCAAAATCCTCATAGCAACTTTTTATGTTAATACCATGGTATTTACAGTATGGTGCTATGTGTTCTAGTAATTGTCTACACTTTTCCAATGCTGGAAAATTCAATGCTTGTTGAGTTACCGGTGGAGAAGGTGGTTTGTGTGGCATTGATTGATTTGACATATCGGGGCTAAATGCTAAAAAATAAAATGAGCGAACAACACTACATAAGCGCTTAGAGTACCCAGGGTATTTTTTCACTTTATATGGTGTATAACATTCAACATTTATGATTCATGAGAAAAATGTATGTAAGTTTCCATTACAGTTAAAACTTACCACCCATAACAACAATATTAACTTCCTTTTTGTATCATTCGTTCTTAAACTCACTGCCCACTCGCCACATTTAAATAAATGAACTTTCAGATTATGACGAAGTGGAGTATGTGAAGAAAACAAAATGCCTTAGGAATATTGCAACACAAAACTGTATAAAAGCCAATGTGTTGTGTTTTTTTTTATGAAAAAATGTATGTTTTTGCAAGATTTGCAAACTTTACACAATTAGTTGTTTGAGACGTTCCAAAGTCTTGTTGTTGGCTGATAATTAAATCGTAGGACTGGTTTTTCACCGCTCTGATAAGATATAATTTATTGGATAATCTGTTATGGGACAGAATTATCAAATTGAACTTAAAGGATCGATTTTGGCTCTATTTAATTGACAGGGGTTATAACAAATATTGCTGCTGCTTCATTTGCTTCAACCTTCTACAAAATACTGCACTATGCTCATCGGCATGAAACTGGCCATATTTATAATTTTGACATCTTAAGAAACTTATCTGTTTTTGGCAATGAGCATAGTAATGTAAATGGGAGGTTAGCCTTAAGGAAATGAAATACGGTTACATAAACAATAAAAGCAACAATCATACAGGGATAATAACGTTTTGGAGAATTAGAAGTAGCAAAAATTAAATAAAAAAATAAGCAGTTGTGTGTCCTATAGAGCAGTCAAAATATTTTTTTTAAAATATACTATAAAAATTCAAAGCTGCCAGAATATATCTAATATTATCATGCACCTCAGTCGGGAGCGTCTGACGGAATATTTTTGGATATTCGTGCAGTCGTTACCCGAGAGTCGAATATCTCAGCAGATATCCGATATCGAATATCTGCTCGAGATATTCGATAGTCTCTCCGGCACTTATATTTCTTTTATATATATAGTTCCTTTAAAAATTTACATACAATCGAATATCCGTAACTATTCAGTCGAGCTTGTGATATTCGACGAGGCGCAGCGGAGTCGAATATAAACAAAGCGAGACTTAATAATTACGATATCCGATTCCATATAATATTCGAAAGTCTCTCCGGTACTTATATTTCTTTCATATATATAGTTTCTTTAAAAAATTACATACAAGTCAACCAGATGGAGAGTTAAAACTAATTTAAAATAAAAAAGTTATCAAACAAAGGATGTATTATATTGCACTCCATCTTTTATTGTTCTCGTTATTGTAAATGTTGGTGTACATCAGGGTTCTGTACTTAGTCCTTTGTTGTTTGTTCTAGTCTTAGAAGCGCTGTCGATGGAGTTCAGAACAGGTTGTCCATGGGAGTTATTGTATGCAGATGATTTGGTTCTCATAGCAGAGTCCATGGAAGAATTAGTTGAAAAGTTTGAGAAGTGGAAGAAAGGACTAGAAGAGAAAGGGCTAAGGGTGAACACAGCAAAGTCTAAAGTCATGATTAGTAGCATTGCAGCCAAGTGTGACCTTGTAATTGGAAAGTGGCCTTGTGGAGTTTGCAGGAAAAGGGTTGGTAGTAACTCAATTTTTGGTCAGACTTGCAAGCATTGGGTACATAAGAAGTGCAGTAGGATTGGTGGAAGGTTAAGAGCTGACATTCAGTTTGTATGCAAGCGTTGCAAAGGTGAGATTATAGAGAATGAAGTATTTCCAGCTTTAATGATGTACAACAGTGGCTCGTTAGAGATAGTTGAGAACTTCTGTTACTTAGGTGATATGTTGGGCAGTGAAGGGGGTGTTGGAAGAAGTGTTACTTGCAGGATAGGTTCTGCTTGGAAAATGTTCGGAGAGTTACTGCCTTTGTTGACTAGCAGAGTCTTGTCAATTGAGGTAAAAGGTAGGTTGTATGAGGCCTGTGTAAGAAGTGTTATGTTGTACAGTAGTGAGACATGGGCAGTGAAGCAGGAAGATCTTGACCGTTTAGAAAGGAATGATATGAGAATGGTTAGGTGGATGTGTAACGCCAGTCTGAGAGACAGAAAGAGTTCAGATGAGCTAAGAAGCAGGCTAAGTATCCGTAGAATTAAAGATGTTATCCAGATAAGAAGATTGAATTGGCTGGGGCACTTGGACAGACTGGAGGAGGATAATTGGGTAAGAAAGTGTAGAGACTTGGCAGGAGGTTATAAGGACAGACTTGTAACAGAGGAAGTTGAGTTTAGATCTAACACAGTCTAGATCAGATTGGAAGAGGGTCATTAATATACCCCGTCCAACCCATGCTAGCATGGAAAACGGACGTTAAGCCGAGAATGATGATGATGATATCCGATTTTACCTTGCTGGATATCTGCTTAATAATAGCTGTTGTTGTCTGTCTGTCGGCCAAAACTAAGCACGAAGTTTATTGTTTATTAACAATAAAAACATTATAGAATAAAAAACTATTAGTAAAATTATATAAGAAAAATTAGATTAAGAAAAAGACCTTAGCTTGAAATGTTTACTAGAAGCCTCCCTGAATTGTAACATATAAGATTTCCTTTCTTTAAAATTAAACAGAATTTTTGAAAATAAAACTGAAAAAGTATTACCTGAATCTATAGTCTTGCAAAATGCTCTATAATTCACCATGCCAGGGTGCCGTGGATCAGAGCCATACTTTTTCATGAGTTGAGCATCTTCCTTTGGTTTCAATACTATTCCATAATGTTGATCCAAGCATCTATCAAATTGTGCCTCTAGAAACATTTTGACAACATTTTGTTTTATTTAAAATGCAACACAAAATAGAATTCCTTAGCAAAAAATACATAGCAATGTCCATAACCAATCAATTGCCTTGTATGTTATATTATATAATAATATATTCTACACAGAAAAGAGTATTGGAAAACAATGTTTTGTTTTTATAAAAGTATACAAGAAAATAAATAAATGATTACTAGTGACAAATCCTGTTCTTAGCCGATCAAAATCTTTCAGATAATCATCTGTTCTTGCACGACGAGCCGCTATGGAGTTCCTAACTTTGTCCTCGATAACAGGAATAGATAATTGTGGGGATAGAGGTCTGTGGCCAATATTCTAAATAAACACACGATATCTTTAATGTGGTTTATTTTAAAAACATATAAATATTGCGTGTGAAACAGTTATTCTGTCCTTACAGAAAAGTCTTGAGTATCAGCAAATCTAACAGTCATCTTCAATTAACCAAAAATGCATTTAACCTAGAAATAAACACAGTTAAAAAATGTAGTAATGGGAGTGTGACATTCTTAATACCTTCCACATTTTGTTTCATAAAAACAACCTTACTATTTAGAAATTTACAGGAAAAGTGATGAGTTTAGTTTACCATTAGTTATATAGTTTTGCATCACCAAGCATATGAAATTTGTACGTCTTTTACCAAATCCAGTTTTTAAAAATTTTAAGCCTCAGAATTAGCCAAAAACCTTTGGAATATACCCCTATTATTTTCACCTATAACTTGCAAAAACAAGCCTGTAAGTATGCTGAAATAAGTTAATAATATCAGACCATACTAAGGCAGGTTAACACTAAGACCATTGGTTTTTTATTTTTTTGCTTTGTGAAAAATGCATGTATGTTTCGTTTGCCTCAAAAATCTGCCTAACGTGAAAAAATCCTGACGGTCAAGATGTTACTGTTTCACTGTCCATGTCTCACTACTGTACAACAAAACACTTCTTATACAACTTACTTTTTACCTCAATTAACAAGACTCTGCTAGTCAACAATGGAAGTAATTCTTTTTCCAAGCAGAACCTATCCTGCAAGTAACACTTTTTCCAATTATAATAAATAAATATTAATATTATTAGGGGCCACTAACAAATCTATATCCTGGACACCACATTTGCAACATTTTACAATATCTTACATTTTACCTCAGTAACCTTCAGATCGACTTTTGTAGAGTTTTTGGGTTTTCAAAAAACTGACATTTCACCTATTTCATGTTACGTAAGAAAATTGTTCTTTATTTCATTTCTCATTGTTCCCTAAAATAAACATTAACTGACTCGTTGTCTGGTTAAACTGCCACACAACACGCGATTTCATGTGACAAGTGAGGATTATGGGCTCATAAAAGATGTGAGCATATTTCTGATAAAATACTATTAATGAAAATTTTGATTTTGGGGCAATTAGAAATGGGAAGGGTTTAAAAATGGCCCATCTCAACATTAATGGTCTGTCATCCAAACTAGACTATGTTAAATTTTGCTACCTCAAACAAAACTTGATGCATTTTCCATTTGTGAAACTAAAATTGGTGACGCCATCACTGACAATGATGTTTCGAGGGCTATGCTTGTTATAGGAATGATCGGAATAGATGAGGTGAAGGTGTTTTAACTTTTGTCCACCTGAAAATCGAAAACTACCTTGAGAATTTGAAAACTACAGTTGTCTTTAATTTGTACGAAATTAGGAAAAATTTATATGCACCCAGCATTTTTTAAGCGTCCTCCTCAATTAAGCGCCCATGCAAAAAAATCCAAAAATTTAATAAGCGCCCAGGGCGCTTGTTCGAATCATTACGGTATTAGGAACAAAAATATGATAGCCTATAAAAAATAAAAAAAGCTATCAAAAAAAAAATTTTCATGATAAAGAGAGTTACTAAAGAATTTTCTAAGCAGAGTTTATGTGATCAGAAAATTTATAAGACAAAATTTGAACCTAAAACTATCAAGGTTCATAGCTACAAGAACTTTAGTAAAGAGGCTTTTCTAAAGGACCTCAAGAATTTAAACTGATCATATTTTAATAATTGTGATGACCTTGGATGATGAGCATGTGAGAAACTGAATGAAAATGTTAAAACAATTAAAATATGTTACCTTTTAATTTTAATTTTAAACATACAAAACAAGTCAACAATTCCAAAACAACGGATAAATGAGCAGTCAGTAAAAAACAAACACGCTTATAACTGTTGCCCCATATTTGTTACTATGGTAAATAACGGAAAAGTTAACAAATTCAAGACCACCGAACACACTGGATAAATTACCGCTACTTTTCTCGCAATACACTTTTTTTGCTAAAAATATTTGAGTTAATCCTTAAAAAAAGACATTTATTCTGTTTATGTTTAAATGCTCTTAGTACCGTTCCGGCTACCTCATACTTACACTGCCTTTAGCCAGGTCTGACAACGCCGGGGTAGGCGGCCAAAGTGTGCTCCGACCTGATTCGCCCAGGGTTCCCCTCGGCTTTTCCATATCGGGTTCTTTTGAGACGGTGAGCGATAGTCACATCAAGTCGGCTACTCAAAAAACACGACTGTTATTAATGACGTACCATTCTTATTTAGCAAGCGAACACGTGAAGTTGGTCTTTATAAGTAGATAGACAACAATTAAGCAACAGTTGAGTCTGTAAAATACTGAAACTGATGAGGCGCAACATTTACCTCAACCAAACACAGTTGCCGTTGCTACCGTCGATATGTGGAACCCTGGATAAGTGAAACTTTTACTAAATGGAACCATTTTCCCCGGTCCCTTGGATTTGCCTTATCAAACCCTCCTAATTTCTTCGAAAGAGTGAAACCCTGGATAAGCGGAATATTTGCTAAGTGGAATCATTTTTCTGGTCCCTTGAGCTAAACACCATCGTAAATAGTACTTTTGCTCGATTTTGAAAACAAATTCCAGAATTTTAACATCCGTACGGGTTTTTTTCTAAATTTGAATCGCGGCTTTTTAAAAGTAACACCATTTCTTTCGGTCCCTTGAAAGTACTACTAATCAAGCGGCAACTGCACTGTGTTGCCTATAGAAAAACCTTGTTATAGGATCTTAAGAAATTTAGTCATCTGCTGAAACAAAATCAATCTACAGAATAGCAATAATTTGAATGGATTTTACGTTCTTTAGGCGCGCTAAACGCGAGGGAAAAAACGTCTGTACACCATATTTGCACTTTTTAACTTTAGCATATACAAGAAGTGCGCATGCGTAACAATGCAGCAGCAAATTGAAAACATGATTGTTTTTGTCTGTTATTAAAAATTGAACTCCATCTCGATACACTACCCCGTGCCCCTCGGCCAAATGCATTTGTAAAAAAATACTTGATGTTAGCTTTTTTGCCCTACATGAAAAAAATTACGCCGTAATTTTCATCAAAGTCAATAAATCGCGCAATGTTCGCTCCTTTTGCGCTACGTAGCTAAGATTTACGCGGTGGCTGCTATCAAAGCTCAACCTTGTCTCCAGGACTTTTGGTATCTTAAGTTACAATAATTTGACAGTAAATGACGTAAAAATAATTGTCAAACATAACCAATTGTAAAATTGTATTCTCGTGCCCAGAACTCTTTGAGATCAAGCCCTCAAGGTTTATCTCGATAAGCTCTGGGGACGAGAATGGTAAAATTACGGTGATAGGTATCATCGCACATATGTATAAGCATGTTCGTAATTTCGCTCATCTTCATCGACCTCATATAATGCTGGATTATCAAATGATGTGTTGTTTATATCTTTATCGTCAAGATATGGCTCCAGTTGGTTAGGTTTTTTAACCATTCCAATTTGTGGTGTTATTTCGCGGTTAATTTTTAATTTCGGATTTTTAACTCTTGGTAGAGGCATTGGTGTTGTTGTGTTCTTCGATGACTTAGGTGCAGTTTGGCGGGAAATATTTTCTTCTTTTGCAGAATTTGATTGTCTTTTAATCCTATGGAAACCACATTTCAATAATATTACACATTGACAAAGTGTTCTACCTTACCTTATGCAAATGCTGAAATTCCTGTAAGTTAGATTTACCCTGAAAAGTATCGCAGTTCCCCAAAAGGCTTTATTTATTCTTATTTGTCTTAATTTGTCCATAAAACTTAATTTTCAGACTGTAAATTTAAAATAACAATGTTATGTTACTGCAGCGTCTAAAGGCTTGTTTCCATTTCACTACATTTTTAGCTACAGTGCAACTCACGAGTTTGTTTTTATTATTTTAAAGCTTTTAACCACAAATTGCGAAACCCGTTTCTATGTAAGCAGATTTACAACTATGGATCTTAGCTCATTTGGTTAGATCTAAAATATCACAAATTTTGCTGCGTCAGCACGCCCAGATTCTTCGTACTCAGGAACCTTTCTGGGTCGTAAAGCGAATTGCTTCATAATGCGGACATTGTGGAAATTGCAACTGCCCTATTTTTGACGTTGATTACTCGGCCTACTTCCCTGCAGAGTATTGGCCAAGTTATGCCGTTTGGCCATTTCGAGAAATACTCAAAAACGCCACTTCGCCAAAATCTTATGTCCGGAATTGTAGAACAAAAGTTATTGAAAAAAAACCTATTGGGGAGATAAAATTATCCCCCACACACCCACCCTCCCACGCTTACACAAAGTAGAGTAAAAAATTACACATTACCTGTATAATTGCAACACACAGAATGAAAGAGAAACTATCAATATAGAGAGAGCGCATGGGAGTCCAATGAACAAAAACAGTTTCATAGATGAGTTTTCTTCTTCTGGTTTCTTCTCATTTTTATCTTTCTTGTGCAGATTTTGTGTAGTTATTAATCTATCCTTTGATCTTGGTGATTCTGTTTTTACTGAATTTCTTGGAGAGATAATTCTTGTTGGTAATGTTGTTGTTGTTGTTGTTGTTGTTGTTGTTGTTTTCCTTTCATTTGTGTTATCTACGATAAAGAAACAGCATAAGCGTCTAAGTCCTGATAATTTCGTGCCCAGAGCTTCTTTTTCATTTCTTAATATACCAGCCAGCGAGCGTCAGCCACATAGTAAAGTGAAAAATAAACCCTGCGAACGAAATCATTCTGATCCATAAGGCGATCGATAAGACTTATTATTATTATTATTATTATCCCGAATATTTATACAGGATATAGCCACTTCAGTGTTGGAAACACTGTTATCAATGTAGATCCTGTGTTCGGAATGTACACATTAAGTATACACCGGCAATACCTACCCAATTTCCCTCACATGGCATGGGTCAAGGAGAAGATGTCGCAAATGCTGAATTTACCATTAAAAACACGCCCATTTTAGAATTAATTTTAGGAGCGCCCTCAATCGACGGCAGAAACTCACCGATCGGGTGG
Source organism: Hydractinia echinata (assembly GCA_030067915.1). NCBI lineage: Eukaryota > Metazoa > Cnidaria > Hydrozoa > Anthoathecata > Hydractiniidae > Hydractinia > Hydractinia echinata. The sequence continues at coordinate 1,937,790 of JASGCC010000006.1, forward strand.
TGAGTCAGGAGCTTGGAAATGTTTTTGTGTTGATTCTGCAATTTTCATTGTTAGGACTCTCGGTATTATTAGTATTTTTTTGTCAATGATGAAACCTCGTTCATAGGTTTTTTTTCTTCTAACGCCCGCGCTAGTCACACATTAGAAAGCGAAAGAAGAAGCCCGGTGAACAAAAGTGGAAATTTTTTATCAGAAGAAAATATTAAATTATAATGCAAATAATCATGTAAATATTATGGCATCCAGATAAATGACTTACATGTTCTACTTCCTGGACACACAGCCAAGAAACAAAAATTTAACGCTGATGAAGAAACAGTGATTAAAAACAAGTTCCCATTATAGTGCGATATGACGCTGAACCCGTCAACTTTCCACCAAAATAAAAAATATTATCATTAAACTAGGCTAGGCGCTTTTTTATACTGGTGGAGAAATGGGAGAGGACTGGGTTCATCCAATTTTCTTCTTCATCAATTCGCAATATTTCGTTTCTTTTTTCAAACAACTCACAAGCTCGGCCAGTCCAACCTCGATCTCAGGGCATGCATCGTTTTTTGATATGAGGATGAATCCTTATATTAAAAAACGCTACAGGCCCTGGGATCGAGGTTGGTATATATCTGTTATATATGGGCAGTCTTGTGGTACAGCGTTCGTTTCAAGTGAGGAAGGTCCTGGGTTCAAATCCCGGCTGGTCATGCAAGGGACTATACAAGTGAGAATTGAGCCTTTCTCCTCATCATGAGACTAGAATTGATTACTTAGCCGGTTTTCTAATTGAGCGATTGCTGTGTTTACTATGAACTAGGACCTCCTTCGCAGGACCCCCGGATCCAAAAAGCTCCGGACCCCAGGATCCAAAAAGCTCTGCGGAGGAAAATGGTTTTACCTGGAATCTAACTATGCAATTGCTATCCACTTTTACAGACATATCATATCGCCTTGAGAAATCTATCCATCCATTTGTTGTCCAATACTTTATTTTATACGTCAGTTTAGTGTTATTGTTACATGTAGATACTTTTTGTTGGAACCGGCTGTATGCTGCCGCGGTAGGTGTAATATATGATAAACAGGTTCCACACGAGCAACCTTAAAAGAACGTTTAGCAGCATTGAACCTCAGTTGACATATTCTCACAAATTCAGAACTTTCGGGTACAATTCTTGGAGAAGAATCCTTTTGGATTATATTCCCAGCGCGTGCACACTGACGATGGATTCTATTTTCTATTCAAGGTGCAAAAACAACTGAAATCCAGATAACTCCAATAACTCCAGATAACTCGAACCTCAAGGGAACTGATGGTCTTTCATATTCTTTTCTCAAATAAAACGTTTGAGTTATCCGAAGCTACTAACCTCAAGCGGGACCAAAAGATGGGTCGAGAGTTCACGAATGTTTGAGTTTTTTGAGATTCAAGTTAACCGAGTGTTTATTATCATGAATACTATGGAACTTGTGACCCTTCTCCCTCCTCCGCCTCTCACCACCACTTGTAATCCTTACCCACCCCCTCCCCCTGCCCCTCTGCACAATCCGTAGCAATTTTCATCAAAGCCCACTTACGTATATTTATATAGTATATCCCCTTTTTAAAACAACAAATTTTAGCGTCTAAATGATGTATTACCTAAAGTACGACCAGTGGGGTCACGGCAAGCAGGGCGTTCACTATGGATGCTAAAAAATAATTTCCCTGATAAGCATTTACAATGTACTTTATTCCGCGTATTGCCAGTACTCCACAATCCATATTGTCCACAAATTTTAGTATTATTAGATGTAAAGATTACTTTGCCATCTGAATTCATGGCGCGTATCACCTTGTACTCCAAACTAGATATACCACCAAGAAAAAATAAAAACAATGCAGCGTATATCTCCATAACAGCCAACATTTAAGCTATCGCAACGAAACCGGCCGCCTTTTTATTCACCAGTGTTTTGGCAGTGGTTCTTAAACGCATGTTGAGGTATGACCACATAGTTGTAAACTGTTGTTGAGTCACTTCCGTGACTACCGAGGAGATGGTGTAGTGGTAGCGCATTCAGCTTGTAATCACAAGGTTTCAGGTTCGAGTCCCCACTCCGGCGCACTTTAAATGTAGTGTTGTCAGCCCATTTGGTGCCATCTACTGACCGCTAATCGGCTTATGTGGCAGGCAAGCAAGTTAAAGCAATGCTATACGTATCTCTAGCGGTAATGTAACATAGTTACAGTCAGAGGGGAGGAGGAGCCTGCCATTAGGATGGAATCCCCAAGGACGTTAAAAACTTCCCGTTACTGACTTACTTACTTACATTCTCACGCCCCCCTATTGTAAAAAAGCTATACTTCAATAAATCTAAATGGAAATCAGGATAGTAACAGACCAGCACAATATACAATTATACAATTTTAAACATCACTACCATGATTAAAAACCTTAGAGTATGGCTTTTAAGGGTTGTATTTTTAGACCTCATCTGAAGATAGGAACAAGACATAACTATTATATCACGTCAATGTTTTATTTGGTTCACTTGACAATTTAATAACAACACCTTAAAATATAATATATCATGTGGTTATTTGTTTACAAACAGGGGAATTTATTCTACTAGGGGAAGTGTTGCATCTCTAGCTCTGATCGTTTCATCTTCCTACATCAGCATGTGGAGACCGCAACAGAATTGATGATTGGTTATTCATAAGAATCAGAGCTTGTGATTGGTTTATTACGCGCGAGTGAGCACAACAAAGCCATTACAAGAAAACGTAAAAAAATTCCCCCTAATTTAAAAAGTTTCGAATAAAAGTTTAAAAATATATTTTTTATTATGCAATTACATTAAAGCCATTTTCGTTCTCAGAGTTATTATTATTATTACTATTATTTACCAAGGATAGCCTCTTCAGTTCCTAATAGAACTGTTAATGAGGGTCCTGCGAAAGGGTCCTAGTGGATTTAAAGCTCCAATTTGAGCTACGAAAGGTGTGAAAGCACAACACCCGCTCAACTAGACAACCGCCTAAGATATCAATCCTATTCTCATGCTGAACGTTAAACAGAAAGGATCAATTCGCACTTTTATAGTATCTGGCATGACTCGGCCAGGGTTTGCACCCAAGACCTTCCGCGCTGGAGGCGAACGCTCTACCACAAAGCCACCAGTCAGTTCTTTAACACACGCATATTCCGTATAATCTTTTGCTTGACTGCACGCAAAATGTTTTTAATATCGTCCTACGTAACGTGTACAAGTTCTTGCAGTCGTAAAAATGTCATCATGGGTAAGGTAGGCTGAAGGGAAGATGAATCTTGATGGTCTGCAACAAACACACTACCATATCTTCTGTATAAAAATATAAAAACTCACTTCTTCAGGTTCTTTCATCTTAACTCGTTGTCTGCCTCTGAATAGCTAATATGGATCCCTAATACTCCAAGCTATCTTGGGAAAACTAAAACCGATCAACTTTCTAAGATAATTCGTGCCGCAGATAACCTCTCGTTGTCATTTACTAATACAGAAAGGGCTACTTGCATGCGCGCAAACAGTTACTTAAACAGCAGCAATGTGAATTACTTATTGGGAAAAAGGGCGGGAATTTTGAAAATCGCAACCAATCTCGAACCCAGGGCCTGTAGCGTTTCATCCTCATATCTAAAAACGCTACAAGCAACTAAGGTAATTTCTATCTAAGTAACACGCACTTCGAGCTTGTGAAAGTTCACGACGGACTTATTATTTAGGATCTTAGTTATTTGGTTAAATCCAAAATCTGTGTGCTAATTTGTGCTGACATCAGCACGTCCGACTTCCTTGATTTTTGCGCACCTTTTCGGGTCGTGAACGGGTTGTTCCATAATGCGAACATTGGTTACTCGGCCTACATCCCTGCCGATAACGAACATTTGCAGCTTACCCAATTGCACAGCGTTGTCAAGTGATGCTGTTAGCCTATTTTAAGAAAAAGCTTAAAAACTGACAATTTCCTAAATATTACTTCCAGGTTTATAAAGACGTAAGCTATATATAACATAAAAACCTTTGTTTTCAGTATGAGATGAAGTTAAGAAAGATATGATTTAGCTTAAAATAGAAGGGGTAGATCCCCTTCTATTTTAAGTAATTGTCATGGTAACAAAAATAATTTTTATAAGCGCCCAGGTAAAAAAATACGGAAGTTTTACATATTTTACTTTTACTTTTTGTTATGTAAAACTTCTCCTTTTACTTCTCCTTTTACTTCTACATATTCAGTTGAAAAGTGAAAGAATTTTACACTGTTATCCCTTTCTGTTTTTATTGTATATATTCAAGTATGTTTATTTTAAGTTGAAGGATGTTATTTCCCAACATTTGACGGGGAATGCCAGAACAGAATTATGAAAAATAGGAGAATTTTGTCTTTAGCGTTCAAGCCGATACTAAAATGGGTATTGGACTTAAAAAAAATTAATTTTACCATATGCGAGAAATTTGACTAGCTTGAAGGTGCCAAGGTTTTTTTATCAAAAACAACACCAAAAAAATATTTAAAAAAAATTATTACCTAAATGTTATAAAATTTTAAAAATTATATCTATATATTAAATAGCTATCAATCAAAGCTATTATATCTTTTCTGTTCATATCTTTTCTTTTTTCTTATAACAGACTCCATCAGTAAACCTCCGAAGTATGTGATGCATCCATAAAATAAAAATCCACCAACAATGACGCTAATTGACAGTACTATAGTCGCAGTGTCCATCTTTACGATAGCAAATCCTGATATTAATGCGACAGTGTCAGCTATATAATTCAATGCAGCTAAGGCCTGGCGATGAAAGTGTGTGCCAATAACTGAACCTAAAAATAAGAGAACAAAAAAATAAATATTAGAAATAAATATCTACAATATTGATCGTTCTTATTAGAACAGTCATAAGAGATACCTCTACTGCAGTGAGAGAGTAAATAGTTACAAATAATTTGGGTCCTCAATCCAATTCGCGTGACAATTTTTTGGGTGTTATTTATCTCAAGACTTTTTTCCGAAAATAAACTTTATATACTGAGTTTATGTTTGGAACCCTTTTTAATTTATCAATGTTTTGGAAGTGTATCTTTTATCAAATATTTGGACCACCAAAGTTTCCTCCTTTTTTTGAAATTGTACCTTTTATCAAATATTTGGACCACCAAAGTTTCCTCGGTTTTTTGAAATTGTACCTTTTATCAAATATTTGGACCACCAAAGTTTCCTCGTTTTTTTGAAATTGTACCTTTTATCAAATATTTGGACCACCAAAGTTTCTTCGATTTTTTGGAATTGTATCTTTTATCAAATATTTAAACCCCCAAAGTTCCCCCGACTAATGTATGAAGCCAATATCAGATAATTTTACCTAAAGGTGCACCAATCACAACAACTGGTATACAGACACCAAGATACTCCCAAGTGACGGGCTGAATCTCATTCATCATCACTAATCTCCAGTAGGATCCAAACACAGTATTGATAGCCATAAGAACAACTGAAGTGGGCGTGGCAGTTTTCTCGCTTACACGGAAGAAGAGTGTCAATATGCTGAAACTGCAAATATCAATACCACTACCAGCAATGCCGGTGAATATACCTCCTGCAAAACCTATAATGTTCAAGTCTGTTAATAACAAGGACAGAAGAATAAGAAGAGTAAAATATATGTGTTGAATTAATAACTACAAACTTTAATAAACTCTGGAGAATAAGATAAAGTTTATTTATTCAAGCTTAACTTTAGAGAACTCTATGAAGGCTTATGGAAATTTCAGTCAGAAATTATAGTTTGACATGAAATGTTTTTCAATAGTTGAGTTGGCTTGAACTTTCACGTCATCAATAAATGGTTTCTTTTGTCTTTTCTTTTGCAAACTCAATTTCAAGAGAGCTATCAAATTATTGGTATCTCTGTCTCATGTATAGCTTCTGAGGAAACACTGCCAAAATACGGCTTATGGAGATTTCAGTCAGAAAATATAGTTCGGCATGGAATTTTGTTTCAACAGTTGAGCTGACTTGAACTTTCCACAGCATCAATGGATAGTTTCTTTTCTTTTGCAAACTCAATTTCAAGAGAGTTATCAACTTATTGACATCTCTCTCTGTCTCATGCGAAATGAGGAAACAGTGCCAAAATAATGTAATATATCAAAATATTTCAATTCATTTTTGTATCTTATGTTAACTTACCAGTTGCGATTAATACTATTGCTTTCCAAGCGTTGAATTCTGGGATAGATTTGAATGTTGTACGGTCGTAAACTCTGTTTAAGAGAAACAAAGCAAACGCGAATGCAAAGAACAGAGATACAAATCCCATCTTTTTGTGAGCTGGTGATAATTTCTGATCAATGGTTTCATAGGCAAGAATGCTTCCAAAGACACCGCCAATAGAACAATATAAGAGAGATCTTATTTCCAAATGAACCTGGGAAGAGATAGTGACATGTTAGGAGAATATAAAAAGGCGGTCTTAGATTTTAAAATTCCAGAAGCTTTTCAGGAGGTTTTATGAAGTTTTTGGCATTTTTCTTAAAAGTAATCTGCTTCGAAAAATATAAACCGCAAACTGTTTTCATAACCTAACGACTAAAAAAAACTGATTTAGAAAAATTATATTTATGTATTTTTTTAATTTTTTTTTGTAACTTTCAGAAGGCTCCTTCCAGTCGATTCCAGGAGTAAATGTCATTTCCAGGAGTTTTAGAAAGTTTTAAGGAGTTGTAAGGAGTACCTGCGCAATATTATTCAAGTTACAATTAAAGAAAAACAATTTCCGTGAAACATAATAACGAAAGGTCAAAATGCAGATGCGGCCTACGTGAGCTCCTTAGCAAAAGTAATATCTTTAAAAAACTTGTACCCTTTTGTGCAGGACTCTTATTAAAATCAATACGTGAAGATCAATGGTAAGAATGTATAAAAACGCATACATATCCACATTAAAAAATTTTGCACGGTATTAAAAAAATATGCACCTTCATCCAGTGAATAGTAAAAGCAGCTGCGGTCATGCCACAAGATTGAATCAACAATGAAAAGTCTCTGGCAACCATTGGCGAAATATGCAACGCTAGTGTCATTACAGGGAATGCTACAGAGCCGCCACCTTCGCTTGTCATACCTAAATAGATAAATCTGCACTACTCTGCTATCAATAGTCAACTTCTTCTTATACCTAGGACAAATTGTACGGTGTTTACAGAGCATAAACACATGAGTATAAATAAAATTAGAATATCACGTATAGTCACTATATAACCATATGTTGTGACATAAAAACCATCATACGGCATGTCGTTAATAAGATTATAACGCGAGAGACATCAACAGTAGTTTCTAGATGGTAAAGTAACGGGAAGAAAAAACCCGTTTGCAAAAAGTAACCAAATCATATACAGTCACACACCATATATAGCTACACATCATACATAGTTGAAATATCACCATATATAGTTGAAATATCACCATATATAGTTGAAATAGCACCATATATAGTCAAAATACAACTATATGTAGTCACAATATGGTATTTTTAATGAAAATTTCAAGACGTGAAAACACATTGGCATCAGTAAGTCAGGTTAAGATTATCAACCAATGGTTATTACTCCGTTTAGTATACATACCGGCAATCATTGATCCAAAAATCATCATGATGCTGATCCCATAATGTTCTTTAAACAAGTACCACGTGTTAAACTTGATGAAATACGCCCACCATAACAGATGAAACACAAGAGCTGGGATGACCATACCAATAACACGACGATATTTCACCATAACTTTTTTGTGCCAAGGTGCGTCGTGTCGCATGTTTGCAAGTTGGCTTTTGTATTCTTCTGTTAAAGCTTGACCTAGTGTGTTAAATTTAATGATAATATTAAATTCTTAATAGTTCTTGAATTATAGATACCACTGAAAATTGCCTTCGCCATTTCGGTGCAGCGGCAAATAGTCTTGTACCTGGCAGTTCTAGTCTTTTGAAATGTCATAGATTATAGATAATTTTCCCTTTACTTTAGCCTTAGCCCTAACCCCGCAACGCTTCGCTGCGAGTTAGTTTCGTCGTTGCGGCAAAGTTGTGGCAAAGTTGCGAAGCGAATGAGAAGCGAAGTTAAGAAGCGAAGTTAATAGTCAAGTTATAATACGCAATATAAGAGAATTTTCACAGTAATCAATTTTCGCTAATTTCGCGAGATTTTGGTCCATTTTGCAAAAATTAGTTTTCTGGGAAAATTATTGGAAAATCGATGTTTGAGAAATTCACGAAAATTAACCCTCGCGAAATTTAGAACTTCTTTTTTCTTCGAAAACACTAATTGCACTAATTTTTTCGAGATATACTTACAAATTTAATTTTAGCAGATCAGAAGGACTTTCTAATTAATTAATTCCCTTAAGGTGTTTTTAAAGAAACAGTGTTGTTGTGAAAAAAGTAAGAAAGTTCAAAATGTCTAAATCACATGTTTACAAAAGAGTCAGTCTTACCTTCCCAAAAGTATTTTTTAACGAATTCCAAGCATGTTCTTTTTCTCTCCATCTGTTGTAACGATGCCGTTGTCATTGACGGGTCAATTAGGACATATTCCTCTACAACTAGTCTCTCCATCCTCCTATCCAACTTTTATATTTATTTCTCACTAAAAATATTTATAGGAACTTTCAGCTACGGCGTGGCGCGTGGCCTAGTGGTTATGAAGTTCGCTTCGTAATCACAAGGTCCGTGGTTCGGTCCACAGCGCGGGCATGTATAGCAAGTGCCTATATCATAGCTACGGGTCAACCAACGCCATGTGAGGGGAAAATGTATACATCCAGGACATAGGATCCACATTGATGGCTATATTCTGCCTATATAAATATTTGGAACAATAATAATAATGTAGAATGCAGTTCAGTTTTAACCATTTGAGACATAGTGAAAACATATTTGGTCCACACACATCTCAGTTGCTTTTTAATAATTGCCATACTAAGACCATCTAAAGGTATTTCTAGGTAAACGTACCGTATTTATTCTATATTCCCGTCTAAAAAACAGCATGATTTATAGAGGTAATCCCGCCTCTCCAATAATGGACTTACAACCATCCACATAATCTTTGAGACAAACTAGAAATTCTATCAAAAAACCAGAAATGGCCGTTGACGCAAATGTCCATTTTTCCAACTGAGACGGTTTAAACATGTAAAAAGCTATAATTAGCCTATAGCAGCACTGTAAGGCTTCGTTCTAGTGAACTTTTCGGTTTCACTAGTTGAATTCAGAATTTCCTAAGACCCTAATTCTTAAGTCGAAGCTAAAGCTGAAGTTCCGTGAGCCTGGAGGCAGTACGTCGAGTTTGAGAAGACTTGTGGTGCGAGTTTGTGAAATTTTTTTTTTGTCAAAAATCGAAAAGTCTCAATATTTATGTGGGTGATTGTAGATTCAAAACCTTTACATGTTACTAACCTTTTCGGATGGTGGAGCGAATTGTTCCATAATGCGGTTATTGTGGGAAGTGCAATTGGCGCATTTTCGATGTTGGTTACTTGGCCTACATTCCTGCCAAAGTACCATCCTCGTCCCCAGCGCTTACTTGACCTCGATGTCAAAAAGGCAAACCCCTGGGAATGAGGTTGCCAAAGTACAGCACTTGCGCCATATTGGTTAAGTGATACCGTTTGATCATTTCGAGAAATAGCCAAATTCAGGCCTTTTACAAAAATATTATGCCCGGAATTGTAGACAGCCACTTTACCGTACTAATTTTCGAGTGTACTAACTTTCGCGCATTTCGCTTGTCAAAATTGTATTGACGCTTGCTCGACATTGCAAGTAGGTGACGGCTGTTTTAACGTTTTTTTGGAATCCCGTTCTAAACGACTGGTTCTTCTTCTCTTCTAACTATGTTACATTACCACTGGGGCTACGTATACATGGTCAAAGACGAATTAGTCTTTTAGGTGGAGGCCGGTGAGACGGTCAGTAGATAGTTCCAAATTGACTGATGACGCTATATTTGAAGTGCTTCCGCTACACCATCTCCGCCACATCGTCGGGTCCCGGAAATAACCGGGCAAAAACAGCCCTACCGTTGGAGCGCCATAACTCCGGAGGATCAAGTTTCGGGAAGATGATTATTTGTTGATTAAAAAAAGAATGGTCATTTGATAAACGGGTCGCACCATAAGGGTGGAGGAAAGCCTTTTATAAATGTTTCACCGACCTAGACAGACATTGTAAAGAAAAGTTAAAGTTCTCTCCGGATGAGAGGTTAATTCTCCGGTACTTATAACAACACATTATTTTAAAAAACAAAACATCATGACATACAAGAAGTGATGTCATGATTATATTTCTACGGCAAGAGACAAGAAACAGTCAAACTCGTTTCCAAAACATGTTGACTTTTTCAACTTTTATGTGCTAGAACAAAGTCAACTGTCCCTGGGGATGAGGTTGAAAAATCAACACAGTACAGTTAATTAAAGAAACAAATTTGTTAACATACATATCTTTTCTCTTGTAATGTAATGCTCCAAATGCAATAACTTGCATCCTTGACATGAAATATACTCCAAACTGGGGTGGGAGAAAATATGCTGGTCGTTAACTAGTCTCTCGTGTTGTGGGTGAATGACAATGAAGTGATGTATGAAGATCGTACAAGTTCCATACTAATATTTTTTTTATAAAAACACATTCGTTGCTCTGATTAAACAAAACTTGTTTAAGACAAAGTACTTATCTTCCAATTACGCTCAACCGGATAGATAACAGTTATTCTATGGGATTTTTTACCATATAAGGGTACCACATAGTCATATAAGGGTAAAGTGTTAATATAAAGGAGGATGGAGAGTACTTACGGCAGATTGCAAATTAAAAAGACGACGGAGATCAATGATCATAAAAACATTGTGCATGCTGAACAGAGAATCTACAGAAGGATATATTTTATGTGATAACGATGTTTCATCGTGTGCTGAAGTAGTTATGACAGATATATGGTATTAATATCTCATCCAATTACTTAGCTTGCTAGCGAGCTAGCTATAGCCACCCATCCAGCTAATCTCTGATTTTGAGAAATCTCAACAACAAATATGACTGAAGAAGCCGACCACTCGACTGCAATTATCGCTTTGAAATCAACATTTCTATGCATGTGTATTATTGTGGCATTTATTGGAAATGTCAGTGTATTGTATGCAATAAAAACATTCAGTAAGCTTAAAACAATGCCAAACTATTTTGTTTTTAATCTAGCTATTGCTGATCTTTTATTTTGTATAACTGGTATGCCAATGATTCTTGTTACAACATTAGCAGAAGGATGGATTTTAGGTGACTTTCTATGCAATGCAAGTGGCTTCTTAAACTCTTTGTTATGTACTGTATCAATATGGACTCTTGCTATGATTAGTGTTAACAGATACTTTGCTGTGGCAAAAGCGAGAGATATTAAAAAGCTTTACACTAAGAAGAGGATTTTTTATATAATTGGATGTGTATGGTTGTTTTCCATTGTCGTATCTGCTCCCCCATTATTGGGTTGGAGTGAATTTATATCAGGATCCAACTTTTGTACAGTTAATGGTAAAAAGCATCTTTCTTATGCTGTGATATTACTTAGTTTGGATTACATTTTACCTTTAATAGTTTTAAGTGGCTTGTATATGCGAATATTTTTTCTCTTGCAAAAACACGAAAGGCTTATGAATCAGTCACAATCCAATGTTGCTGCTGGTGGAAGTAAAGATTATAACGAATCCTCTTTTACATCTGATGCTGATTCCATTGCTTCTACGCAAGAATATTCAGTGAAAAAAGATTTTAGTCATAAGGAGAAAAAAATATTAGCAGAATTTACTCAGAAAAATAACAACGAAAAACCAGAAGATAAAGCAACTATCATAAATAGTAAAGTTGAATCTCTTCAGATTAAACCTGTCCAGGAAGAAGTCAACAATAAAAATAGCGGCTCAAGAAAATACAAGTCTGTTAGTATTAAAGATAATCATAACGTTGTTTCTACAAGTCCTGTTATGCGACGCAAGAAAAAAGGCACTGTTATTCGTAGGTTTTTCAAAGAGGCCAGAGTCACCAAAATGTTACTTATTGTTGTTATGGCGTTTTTCTTATGTTGGACTCCCTTTATTATTGCCTCTGCAATGTACGGCCTTGGTGTTGCGCCTACGTCATTTCAGTTTTTGACTCTTGGAATCATGTTGGCATGTTTGAACAGTGTGATTAATCCAATTATTTATGCGGTGATGAATAGAAATTTCCGCTATGCTTTTCAAACAATGTGGAGAAACTTTAGATCTTTAATTATTGCTAGATAACATATATAAATTATTATGCACAAAAGAGTATATATTTAATTTTTGTAACAAATGTTTTTTTAGTTTGAATATCATTGAATTGTATATATATAAAATAAATACTTTTTGAGTGTTTTTGTTTTTGTGATTTTTTATGACTCTTATTTTTATATTTATATTCCATACACTCAAAAAATAAAAAGTCATTTCCATTCAATGTATGTGCGTTTTATTAATTATAGCAAAGACATAAAGTAAAATATATATATAGTCCATTGAAAATCCATGTCCGAATCTTTAGAAATTTGTATTATGAAGTAAAAGACTAAAGGTGTTTTGTGTTTTAGTATACATATAATTTTAATGTAAAAAAAAAGATTTTGCAATCAATTTTTTATAAAGTCGTCACTGAAAGTTAATGCAATCTTTATTGACAATAACGTTCTATTTTATGTCATTCTTTGGAATTCTTGTCTAGACTTATGTTGACATAACTGGTATTAAAGACAAAAAAGCTTTTATATTCTTCATAATAAAAATTCAAAATTAAAGACTGTGCTGGACATAAAAATACATATGTATAATCATTCACAAAAATAAAAGTTTTTTAAAAACCATAAATAATAAATGCTTCAATAAAATGACAAGAGAATTTATCTAATTGTTCAACTTTTTGAGGGGGTGTTTATTTGAGTGAGCATTTATTTTCAAATAAACGTTTTGTATTTGACTGTCATTAAGGCAGATTATATATAAAGAATACTTTAGTGCATGTAGTTAGTCTCAAATTCTGCAGATTGTCAATGTTAATTATGCAGATTAACCTTAATTATGTGAATTAATTTTATTATGATTAATTAAGTTACTTGCATTGAAAAGACCATATTTGCTTTAAGATTGTTGCTAGAAAGAGGGAGGCCTTAAGTACTATTTTCAAATTAAGTAAAGGTTTCAATTCGAGTGGGCATTTGAAAAAAAGATGCTGACTTTGTATTATACCTTAAACATTGCTGCGCCAAAATTAATCTGCTATGAATAAGGGTTTTGAAAAGGTACAGCAAAAAAAATAAATTAAATGCACTAAAGTTTATCGTTCTACCATATGTTGTCGATTTTGATTGACAGGCTGTCAATCTTTTACTTTTTCAGGTTTTATGGTTTATTAAGGAATCTTTATTCGTTTGTTATGTGTAAATTTGGTTGGTCATAATTTTTTGTCAAGATAAAAATTATTAGAAAAATACATTTTTTTTGTAACTAGCCGAAAAATTTTATAAGAGCAAGGAGGCTAAGCAAATTTTAAATTGCGAATTTTGCGAACAAAATCTCAAAATCTTTGTAAATTAAACATTCCCAGAAATGAAGTACCCTCACATTTTGATTCGTGAAAAGGTTATGGGGGTTATGGGGGGAGGCAAGTTGGGCCTAGAGAGAGGGGCTAAAATGCTCTACCACAATAAACTTCCCTTGTGTTGAGTGGCAAGTCGTTAAATAATATTTACAATCATTTGTTCCGCGAAATTAACTTTGATATACGTTTTTTAAAAAACATAATTTTTTTTAATTGAGCCTGTAGGCGTCTTTCAAAAGAGTTTGGTTAAAAATTTAAAAAAAGACTGTCCCTTAAAGTTTTTATCTGTAGTTTTTAAAGTTGTGTTTCGGCAAGAAAAAAATCAAAACAAAACAATTTGTCGGAAAAAACAATCCTTCCTAAAATGCAATGTCCAACAGTATAATTTGCGGAACGCTGATTTTTACAGGCATAGGTGACCGAACATTAGAATTCCTAAAAATTCGTGAACAAAAATTCTATGTTACGCGAACAGTAAATATTATGTTTCAATTTCTTCGTTTATATTTACTTGAGAATTAACTTTTTTTTCAGTTCTTTTTCTTGTTTGCATTTCTTATTTATTCTCACTTCAATTTACGGATAAACTAAATGACATTTCAACCTCGTCCCCAGGTCTTGTAGGTTTTTTATATTTGGACGGAATCTGAACAACCAAATATAACAAAACCTTACAGACCCTGGCGACGAGGTTGATGGTCCTTTGTGGAAAATTGGTAATGCTTGACAACTTATGTTGTTGTTGACTTTGTATCAGAGAATTCGTATTGAGCATGTAAAATCATGACACAGGAAGAGGATAACAAAAAATCTATTATGTACACAAAACTTATCAAAAACAGGTTGCTTAGGACAACACCCATAATGTTTGTTGAAAACGCCAGTAGCAAAGAAAAATTCTCAACATTTTGAAGAAACTGCAAGGTAATGACGCAATAATGTGGGGGAGTCAGGCAGTATGACAAGATCATGCTTCTCTTTACCTGTACTCATTTTAAGGTATTGTCAAAACTTTAGGTTAGATGATACACATTTTTCCCAAATTGACGCCAGTTGTTGCTGGAGGATGCAATTCAAGTAGGGCCTTATCTAAAAAACACGAGAAAAGTTATCTGTTTTTTGTAATACAATGACTGACCAAAGATAGATTTGGCAATATCCATTCCAACAACCTCGTTCCCGGGGCACTTTGCCTTTTTGATGAATTTGATACGGCGAAAATTCGTGACAGCTCTTTTTAAGCGATGAATTTTTAAGAAAACAAAATATGGAACGACGAAAAATTAAGGCATCGAAAATATGGACCAACTTAGACATTTCAAATCTCCAAATTTAAAAAAAAATTGTATTAGTAGGACGTCACAAAAGAAATTAAAACTTTTGACCGATTTAGGGAAATTAATTTTTGTGTTTTCAACATAAGTGTTTTGTGCTGACTCAGCAAAATTTGAACTTTTTTTGTCAATTTTTCACATGAAATATCTCCTTAACGTCAAATCGTGGAATAGAAAACTATGCTATCTTATCAAAACATCTTAGCTTGACTTTCGGCATTTAACGCACAATATCACAGTGAGTTAACAACTAAATTTAACATATACCATACCTTGCATCCTCTCTTCGAGCTCTGTTCAGCGGTGTGATAGTAGTTTTTGATAGTGATTTAGGGAAATTAATTTTTGTGTTTTCAACATAAGGTGTTTCGTGCTGACTCAGAAAAATTTGAACTTCTTGTCAAATTTTCAACATGAAATATCTCCTTAAGGCCAAATAGTGAAATAGAAAACCTTGCCATTTTTCAAAACAGCTTAGCTCGAATTTCGGCATTCAACGCACAATATTACAGTACTAGCTATTTCGTGTGCCCGTTACAGACAAAATACTGCTATTATTATAGAGAAGGTAACAACTAAATTTGACATATACCATTTCTTGCATCCACTCTTCAAGCTCTATTCAGTGTTGCTAGTAGCTTTTGATGGTGACTTTTTCTGCCAGACTTGCACATGGGAAGTACATAAAGTTCAAATCCGTACCAAAAATCGCTAGGGGTGAAGGTCTTGACTACAAATCACGTTGTAACACTAATTTTAACCAGTTATTTATTTTGAAAATCATATACTAAATTAACTAGAATATCAAATTAGGAGGAAGAGACGTAAAATAGGAATTACAAAGCAGTAACATAACTTAATCTTTATTCAATTCACGAAGAGCCAATTTTTTAATCGCGAAATCTAAAGCCTTCCTCCAAGGTAGTCCATTCCAAGACACGCGAATTCTCGGACTTTCTCTCCGCATCCCCAGGGTTTGTTTTCTAATGACAAAGCCGCTAGTGCTTACTCGACGGCCTCAATCTCAAAAAGGCAAGAACCGCAGGGGAAAAGGTTGGGACTTTTCCAATCATTCTAGGTTGTTGATTTGAAAACAAAGATAACAAAAAATAAAACGTTCCCACAAATAATGGGAGATCTGATTCCATTCCAGACAGATTACAATTCCGTCTAATTCCATCTTTAAAATATTTTAATTATAATACACAAAATAAAACACTATATTCGCTTTTTTACACGATGGTGGAAGGGTCAAGATTAAACTGTTTAGTAAAACAAAATCTCTTTCGTTGAGCAGGGAAGGAAGAATTGAACATTCTCTTTGTTTCTAGGGAAGGGATTCTCGCATCTGCGATGGAGATATCTTCACGCATGTGCATGAAGACATGTTTAAAAAAAGGGTTTTAAAGTTTGCAAGACCTTGGTTGATTGGGACAGGGTACAAAGAAATAGAAAAAAACAATGTTTTTATTGTGTCCCCTATATGTATAGGAAAGAAGAAACTATTGTACTATGATCTACGCATAAATTGCGATTGATAAGCACACGTGGTGTTATAGCAGACATCGTGACACATACATCTAATAAGTTATAATGAAATGTATCGAAAAAATATGTTATTCTAAGATCAGTTAAAATTTATAAGTATTGCAACAAGTAATAATCGAGACAAAGACAGAATAACAGAGACTGACACTATATTTTCACTTGATGCATCATCGTCTGCTTTAAAATTAACATCACCATAATATATCATTGAAACACAATTTTGTTACTATATATATTAAGTACCCCGTGTGTGCTTCGTTTTACCAGGTAGGACATAGAAACACTGTGATATATTCAACTCCCGATAACTTGAACGACATTTTATATGTTTAGGTGCATTTTCCCGTCCCTTAAACCCTTTTTTCAAATTTCGTCATAATAATTACGAGGTTCGAGTTATCAGAAGTTGACCGCATCATATCATAACTATGACGTCGAGTTCAGCTTTGTTGTACTAAGTGAAACACAGACACCCCAAGCTGGCCAATTAAATGTCATAAATATTACTCGCCAGTGTCTTTTCAGGCGACGACAGCTCCTCAGGGATTTCTTTGACTACGTCGCTTGAACATTTCGTCTCTTCATCAGATTTTTCGACGTTTGTTTTTTCCGGCGACGTTAGTGTCGGTTTCGGCGGCAACAAGATCGGTATTGGATGGCTACCTTGACGGTCATGGATCGCATGAGCGCTACCCGGAGGACTCAGATGAGGGAGAGGCGCAACTAACTTGATATTGAGGTTGGATGGTTCGTCAGCAAACAATAAAGGACTCTCCGCACGTACAGAAGACAAACTTGAAGATGACGGCGATTTTACAGGCGTAACGGGCGAGTTAAGAGTTGGCTGGGTGGCGACAGGCGCAACGTTTGATTGCACTTCTTCTGTTGAGGAGTATTGTGTAACTATGTCTTCTGTTTTAGAAACTGCTGTGCTGGAGGCTACAAAAAAAAAGCAAGTTAAAGTTAAAAAAAATAATTTTAAAGAAAAACAATAACAAACGTCAGTTACGTCCAAAAAAGAGAGAGCGCAGAAATTTCACAGAAAAAAAAAGTCTAACAAAATAATTTTTCGAGAATCAATGTTTTAAAAATTTCGCATGGCATATTTTTCTGAATGAAAAATCTGATTCCATAATACGTAAAATTTTTAAAATCACGAAACTCGCTAATAACATAGGTATTACCAAGAAGAGATAAAGAAGAGATCGAAAAACTTTTTTTACGCTAGAAAGTTAAACAAGACGTTTTCTTTAAAAAAAAACCAACTTTACTCACATGAAGGTGTCTTTCGAGCAATTTCCTCTTCCGTATGAATCGTCATACCACCTGGGGGATCTGGATCAGGTGGCGATGTCACACGACGAGAAACCGGTGACTGGGTTGCTAATAACTCATCGCGAAGATTTGGAAGAAAGCAGTCAATTCGTTCCCACGTCACCTGGAAGTTAACATGGAGAAAAACAAATACATTTCACTTCTTTTAGCTAGTTTTATAAGAGTTCCTTTTTTTTTCGATTTTCTTAAGTACTAGGTTTCAACCGACCTTAAGAAAAAGTCGTGTGTTTAAAATTTAAGATGACAACTTGAAAAATTCAGAACTCCGAGATTTTTAGGAAAATGTAAAGAAGGAATTTTGGACTTAATTAATATTTCTCTTTCAGTTGCTTTTACACAAAAAATGGACCAGAACTGTTCCCGTGTATTTTTTAATGAAAGGGTGGATTTTTTTTTATCAAAGTTTATCTTTGTTCTTTTATCTTGCTTTATCTTATAGCGTCAAAATATTAACCGGCAACCGACAATAGCATGTTAAAAGTCACGCTACCTGCCACAGTGCGGAGTATTTTCGAGATTTGCTATCTGCTTTTAAGTGCTGCGGTTGTGACTCTGTATTGGGGTTGTTGTCATGGTGATGTTCAAAAATACCGGCAGTCGACATAACCAAAAGCATGTTCTTCAAAGATTCAGGAATAGCTTCAAACTAAGAAAGAAAAGTAGCATTTTTTTAAACCGAAAACAGCTAAAAAAAGTTATACCGGTTTATAGCTTTGTGGTAAAGCGTTCGCTTGTAGTGCGGAATTTCTTAAATTCAGACCCCGGCCGAGTCATGCCAGAGACTATAAAAGTCTGAATCAATCCTTTCTGCTTAGCGTTCAGCATGAGAATAGGATTGATATCTTAGGCGGTTGTCTAGTTGAGCGATTGCTGTGCTTGCACGCCTTCCGTAGCTCAAATGGGACCTTTAAATGCACTAGGACACACTTCGCAGGACTCTCATTGATAACAGTACTATTATGAACTCAAGAGGCTATACTGAAGAGGCTATTTATAATAATAATAAAAGTCAAGAAAAAGAAAACGTCATAACTTTAAAAAAGAACAAAAGCAAGGGGAAACCAGGCTTCTTCCGTCACCTTGCCAACACGCGTCAAAAATATGGGTAGAAGTTTTTCAAGTTAAAAATAATTTCGCTGACGTCAGCAACTTACCAGCAAATCACTGTTGTCAGCATGCATGTATTTGTCCATGAAGTCAAGAATAGTCATCCATAACGCTGTAAACGTTGATAATGAGATCAGTGTATTCAGATGTTGGAGAAACGCCTAAATAAAAAAAAAATGTCACCAACCACAACTCAATAAGTACATGACTTAATAAATATAAAGTAGGGAAAGCAATTTATTATCATCCTGGCCTAATGTACCTGGTTTAAATGCAGGATATAATTGCTGGTATGTTGAGGTAGCAACAGTGCGTAGTATTTTTATTTCACTTATTTGTCGAATCTTAAGGCTCGTTACTATTTGACTGCATTTCTTAGCGCGTGCGCACTTTGACAAAATTAGAATGCGAAGTGCGCACGCAAACAAAAGAAACACGTAAGCTTTTTTCTGCGCTGCAGCGAAAAATGCAGTCAAATGAAAACGACTGGTGACATCACTTTTCGTACTATAGCGTGTAAACAGAAGACCAACAGGCCGGAGATTTAATGACATTTTTGGTTTTTCACGATAAAAAAGTTTCAATCGTAGACTGCGCCAACGTTTTTAAGGCGAAGAGTTGGTATGCATATAGAAATACCATTCAAATAAAAACCTATCTCTTTAGTGACTGTCTTAGAGAATATTTTTTACCTTGCACAATAAAGTTGCAGCTCTCATTCGCGTTTCTTCTAAACCCATCGGATCGACTTCCGCAGATACTTCCAATAAGCTTGCTAACATCGGAAAAAGCACCTAAATTCAAACAAGGATTTACGTTAAGATACAATAAGGAATATAAGCTTGATGGAGTTCTTCCATAAAATCTGTGTTATCGCTATTTAACATCATTGTCATCATTCTCGACTTAACGGTCGCTTTTCATGCTAGCATGGGTTGAACGGGGTGTATTATTCACCTTCTTTTAATCTGATCTAGATTGTTAGTTCTAACGTAAAGAAAATTATATTGATTCATGCGGGCTACGAATGGTTTATTGGTCATGTTATAAACAAATTAAGCCGATATCATTCACCATCAATAACCATTTGACGACAATCAGAGAACTATCTTACTTGAAATAATTGCTTACTATCGGCTAAAAACGACAGAAGAAACATTAAAAAACCATGAAAATGTTTTTGTGGTTGTTGATGTTTTTTTAATAATTTCCAAATTTTCGATTCATATCAACGCAATATACGTTTTGTAAAATGTGTTTTCTTTAATGATCGTTTACGTAGCAATTAACATGATAATTGCAATTACCGTGATAGCTATGTAACCTAATACCAAGAACTTTTGCTAATTACTTCGGATATAGATTTTAAACATACGCACAAACAATCCTCACCTGATTGAAACAGTTTTCCCATTCCGTTGCAGTTAAAGATTGTAAATCTTGCGCCAACATAGCTCTCTGTAACACAGTCAATGCCGACATGCGAATTTCGCGACGTATATCACATCCCAAGCGAGCGATTCCTTGTAACAAAGGGCACCAACATTTCACCCATAATAATGACATCTCACAATCTACATCACCTGAAAGGAAAGACAGTAGGTTGAGCTAGTACCTCCTATTGCGCTAAATTTTAGGAAACCGCACTGGTGTGAAAACAAAGTTGGTAAAAAGAGAAGTCAGAACAGCAAATTAGACAAAAAGTTAAGAATATTCTAAGAATAAGCTTATCTTGAAAATTTGCTTGCATCCAAAATAGAATATAGGCAAAAAATGACGTATAAACTTGTATCCAAATATTGATTTAAAATGTCTTTTCCCAGGTTTCATTTGATGTGTTTTCCCCACAAAATGTAGTTTTCTGTCTGTCAGTTAAATTAAAGAGCTTAAACAACAGCACCTTAGAGATGATTTTTACACTAGTTTGCATACTCAGATCTTTCAATCTTAACTGTGCTAAGAATATGCTAAGAAAATCAGGATGAATTTGGAAGTTAAGAATATTTATGTTGAAACGAAAAAACACTATTGTTACTAAAAAAAACGTGTAAAGGTCATACCTCTAAATGTGCTTGGTAACTGATCGATGCTCTCTTTGCTGCTCCACCTTGCTTTCACTTCAGCTTTTTGCTTCTCTGAAAACACCTCCCAAGTCATGTTTCCCAAAATCTTCGAAGCATTCGTATGCAACGCGTACATCAAATCCAACAATTGCAGCGAGATTGCGTCATAGATGTTTCCTGTGTTCTCGTTAAATTCAGCCTCGTCTTCGCTACGAGGCGATTCCATAACACCGCCTTTTTTACGGCTAGCTAACGGCGATGTGCTTCTCTTAGCTTTGGATTTTTTCACGAGTATGGGATGCTTTTCTAGTTCGATCTGATTCAAAACAGTCTCTTCCAGTCGGTATTTCAATCCGCCATTACTGCAAGCTTCGCCGAAAAGCAACACGGCATATATACATTGAAATAAGTTGAAATCTTTCACGTGAGCCATATCACGCACGATGAAACCGATGGAGGACGAAGCTTTTATGAAGACCTTACAGTCGTGTTTATTTAGTTTTTCTTTGAATGTTAAATCGTACTGATTGACTGGTAGATCGTCGTCCTCGTTCTTGTTGATGAGTAACCACTGTTCTCCAGTCGGACTTTTAGACTCGTCGTCGTCTTCTTCAGTGTCTTCTTTAGAATCTCCTGTAAAAGAAATGTTTGAGTGTTATCTGAGATAAGGTTTAGATTTTCTAATGTTTAATTATCTACAAAGAGAATGACAGCAGATTGAAAAAAGTATTTTCTGCCAATAGGTGGTTTTAACACAAGGGTAACGGCGAGGTCTGGGCATAGAAGCTGCTTTCAAATCTTATCCATGACTCCTATCTCATTTTACCACAAGTCAAAAAGAAAGCTTCTCGCGTAAGTAGGGCTACACACACACACACAAAACAAAATGGCCACAAGAACAATATTTTAGAAAAAGATTAATCACATTCATTCATTCATTCATTCATTCATTCATTCATTCATTCATTCATTCATTCATTCATTCATTCATTCATTCATTCATTTACCGGACCTTAAACAAGTAGATTTGCCAGATTTTTCCTAAAATACTAAACTCTGCAAAAATCCTGCTATTTTTCTCTCTTTCAATTCCGGCCAACCAGCCTAAGGAAAATATTTTACCTCGATCCATATGTTCACCAATCTGGTAAGTTTCGCCTGTCTCAGTATCTATCTTCTCTTTCTCCTCATGAGGTGCGTACAAATCGCCAGAAATCAACGTCAAACAAGGTCCAGGTTTAACGATGGGCGGACTGGCTCCAGCGCCAACCACCTGCAATATTGTTAGAATGGTTATCCAGTCCCTCGAGTATTGAATATTCGAAGCGTTCGTTCGAATTAGTTCATGCAAGCCGTAGGAGATTTGTTTAGAACAGCTCAACAGAACGTGAGGATGCATCATAAGGAGTATACGTAATGTGATCAACACTTGTGCCGAGATGTCGTCACGTCGGATGAGACGGATACAGAGACGCAATAAACCGACGACGGCTCGCTCCACAAGAAAACTAAAATTGATGCACAAAGGTTGATTACAACTGAGAAAAAACGCCTTGTGAAACAACAACAATATTGGGTGGAAATTCGCACTCACAAAATGGTTCGATATGGTTCTTATCTAATAAATGGACAAGCACCAATTGTTAACAAAATAAATCGAAAAGCGGGCAAAATACGTACTGGCGAAAACGTCATATCATGAACACAAAATGTGTAAATAACACCGCTGCCAGTCAGTCAAACTTAAAAGGATGTGAGAAAATGAGCGCTTTGCAATACATTAGGTCCTTCCTTCATAACTTCAATCTGTTACGTCCAAACAAAAACGAAGCTCACCTGTATTTTGGTGCACTAATGATAATGTTTGATAAATGATCTTGTAACGATTGCCACAATAATGATATTCGATCCCTATAAAAGGTTGGCGTCATCAATACTATGTTAACGCTAACGTGGCTTTAACACTTTCCCGACTCTATCTGTAGCTAAAAAAGTTTACTTGTATTCATGTATCTCAAAATATTTGTATCTCAAATATTTACTTCTACCGTGAATTTTAAATTTCGACAGATTAAAAAGCCACTAGATTTTTAAAAAATCGCTGCATGTAAAAATCTCCAATGTAACAATGGAAGCAGTCCGAATAAATTCGAGTGATTTTATTCGAAAGCCTAAAACTTAGGTCTTTCAAAATTAAATTTTCCATAAACAATAAAATTAAACGTCAGAAGCTAAACGTCGTCCCATGAACAGAACGTATGGAATTCGTTATTAAAGCAGTTCTTATGTGCTCTTAATCTACGTTTGCTACAGGAACAACGAATCCAAAATTTTTTAGTGATATCGGTTATCATATTCTGCATTTTTTTGGCCATCGTGACAATTCTTGTCAAAAAGTCGCGTTTTCCATATTAAACTAAGAACATGATTTACTTTTAAGGACGAAAAAAAGTGGAGAAGAGTTGCAAAAGTAAAGAAATGTTAATAATATTTTACCTGTTCTGAAGTGCAACTTTGATGAGAAATTCCAAAAAGAAAACAGCCGCCTCTCCATCGTAGGGTACATCTGTCGATTCATAAGCATGTTCTGGCTTTGATGCAATGATCAGAGACTAGAAGAGGGGGAGAAAAATGTAACTGTTTAAAAAAAATAATACATTTTATTTTTACGCTGTTCAGTGATTGTTTGCAGAGTTTAATAGTAAAAAAGAACGCTGACAAGATCTGATGTTAACTTAGAACTAGCACAAAGGAGACATAAGAAGAAACAAATCGATGAGGAAGAACATAAGAATTTTTGAACCTTTTAAATACAAATACAAATACATACCTTCACCAACTCCTGCAGTGATTCAGGACGAAGAAATTTGCTCTCTGTGATAATATTTTCTGGATGACATTCCTAAAAATATATGCAGTTCATACTTAAAATGTTCTCAAATAAAATAGTTCCTTCAGTTTCAGATTCCTACAAGACAGGCACCTAAATTTATGGACTGCGTGAAATGATCCATGTATTTTCTAGCAAGCTTTCAGAGCTACCTTGTTTTACGTGATAAAAAAATATTGTAGAAATCCTTGTTAAAGGCACATTTTTACTTCATTAAAAACATGGAAAATACTTCGATTGGTAATAATATATATAGGACGGGTTAACCTTGGCATAGACGGTGCAACAATCAGATGTTGCAAGGAGAAAGTCGAGGGTTATTTCTTCGTCACCAACTCTGTCAGTTATATACAGATCGAGTCAAAACTTTTTTGATTCACACATACTCAAACATACCTTGATGCAGTTGAGAGCTGTGTCTTGTGCTTGTTTATCTTCAGCAGTCAACACAGATGCACTGGATGGATCAGAAGAACCATAGAAAGAGAAGAAGGCAGCAAACATGCCAGCATTGTCTTGTCTGAAAAAAGAAGTAGAAAAGATTGCAGCTGCCAGCGTTTAAACGTGGGTGTTTCTTATGCTTAATTTGACTCGTCTTAACTCTGAAAAATACAGGCGTTGCCGTTGCTGCTGCCAAAAAATTCAAATATGCACACCGAGATACTAAATGCTAGGGAGCTGCTGTCAACAATGGAAAGTAGCCTTAAAGAAATTCTCTGTAACACTTGGCTTCCATGCCTGTCCTCTGTTTTGCAAAAAATAAAACAAGAAACAACTTTAATTTAGTTGAGACATTTAAATCCTGTCCTTCTTTCTTTGCATTTCGGATTTGCATTCATGAAAATTGTTTCAACTACTCTTAACTTTAAATTCAATTTAAGAAAGATTTTATTCACGAAAGTTACAAGACACATACTTTGGTGCAGGACGTGGTTCTTCTTTTATTAAACTAATCTTCCCACTCTGCTCAACAAAATCATCCACCTAAGCCAAAACAAAAATACTTTGGTTAAATTAAAAGTTAAAAAAATCAAATATTTGCCTGGTCAATACTTTTTTCGCCAATCAATATTCTATGGTGATTTTATCAAAAACAGTAAAGATTTAGAAACTAAAACTAAAACTAACTATGATCTCTATAGTAACACTTCTACTCGTAAAACACGAACTACACTACAAATACAGTCATAGGCAGAAACATACCTCCGTAAGCACTTTTGGTAACATTTTCCCTTTTAACAACTGTAATATACACACAAGTAGATTCTGCCATCCTTCTCGTAGAATATCACCTTGTTTGTGTGCGAGAGCAAACACAGTTCGAGCGCTCAGTTGAGACTTGATGTTACCACCGAATATCACAGGAAGGTTATCACTAGGCTAAAACAAAATAACAGTAAAATAAGGATTTTTTCTTTAAATGAGATTGTCCTGCAGTTTATTTCTTCGGCTAGTATTATCTTTTACGCCTGATGATAGTGGTGCTTAAATGCTAACATGAAGCAGGCTAGCAAGATATACCATGTGTGTGTTTCTCTCTCGCAATATGCTTCACAATAGGTACCAAACCATAGGTTAGTGTAAATATTATTTAGATATTTCATGAAATGTACAGAAAATAAGTAAACAAACAAGTTACCTGTCCAGTTACGAGTAGACTTGTAAATTTACATAACGATATCAACAAGTTATCAAACACCTCTGACAAATTGTAATGCGCAGATATTGTTGCACATTTTCTAAAAAAAAAATAACAAAATCAGTTTCCTGAAATTTCCAATATCCTAGTGTTTTCTGTAAAAGTTTAATAAAGTCAGTCTGATCATGCCTAACAAATCTAAATAAATAAAATAACTGGTTGGTTGGTTGCAATAGCATTAGGGTTTTGCACAATAGCATATTGATAATCTCTTATATAGAAGAATAAAATTTTAAAAATTAGTAAAAGAATCATACCTAAATCCTT
This sequence comes from Hydractinia echinata, assembly GCA_030067915.1. Taxonomy (NCBI): domain Eukaryota; kingdom Metazoa; phylum Cnidaria; class Hydrozoa; order Anthoathecata; family Hydractiniidae; genus Hydractinia; species Hydractinia echinata. The sequence continues at coordinate 1,963,718 of JASGCC010000006.1, forward strand.
GAATTGATTTTTGGATGTTCATTTTATCAGAACCATTATCATATACATATGACAAAGCCGCAACTGTTGGTCCCCACACAACTAGGAAAAGTTCTTCGTCATACGTTGCGGAATTAACATGAGTATAAACAGAAGCTGGAGTACGACTTCTTTGTATTAACATCTAAAGAAAATATTCCTCAGTATTTTTCCCTATTTTATTTAATACATAAGATGGTTGTAATATTTCCACAATTTTCGTACCTAAAGTGGGAGCTATAAATGCACTGCCTTCAAAAACATTCTGTGTTTACAATTTTTAGGTCAATAAAACGTTAGACAACAACAGTATTGTTCGGGTTTTTAAGACTCTTTGTCTTTAATGTACATTTTATTTTCTATTAAACTAGCCAAAGCCTGTGGAACACTCCATGCCTGTCGTACATATTTCCGCATCGCATCTTTGCCTGTATGTCAACACAAAATAACACAAAGTAACACAATTTACTTGAACGAGGGTTATTACTAGGATTATAGGTGCGATTATAATGGCGTTTTTAATTACCCCGGTTTTTAAATTAATAAGTATTCTAATATAGATTATTAGGCAGCATATGTTTAGATTTAACAAAACTTTTCTGACCTTTTGTAAAGACCTGAGCACTACTCTCTTATAAAACCACTTCCTAACAAAACAAACCGTGTTAAAAATGTTTCAAAGGGTTACAGTATTCTTGACATCTAAAATCTCTATTTACCTTCCACTCATACGCTTCTTTAACTTTCCCAGTACGTTCTGCAGGCATAACAATCTCATTTGTCCTGAAAAAAATATTTTTCGATTAAATAAAACCTTCAGTATAACCAACACCTTTTTTCAAAGAGCTTTTTCATTTAAAATATATTTCACATTGACACAAATTTACACAATCTTGACATCATTCAAGGACCTTGAAAAACTTCTGTTGGAATTCATAACACTAGCAAACTAACCTGATGTTATCAAATATTTCTTCCAACAGCTCTGGTGGAAAATCCTCGCCACCATTAGTTTTGCGAAGATTTCTTTTAAAGTCCTGTGTTAAAATGGTGTCAAAAATACATCCATAATGTATCACAGAATTACATATACTTGGATTACTAATACTTTCTAACACTATATTACATATACTTGGGTTACTAATACTTTCTAACACTATATTAGTCTTATTGCACCTAGACCAACATTCTAGCAAACGTTAAGGCACTTAGCTTTTACTGCAATGTAATTTCTAAATAACTTGAAGTACATAGCATTCAAAACAAGTTCAGACTATAAAACCTACATTGATATCCATTGACTTCTGTTGCTTTACGTTTTTGTTGTGTTGATCAACATTCAACATGATAACAGCATATGCCAACGTGAATGCTGCATCTGTATTTTTGTATGGTGTGGGGTTGATTTGCTAAAGAAATAATGTGAAAACTTAAAAATGTTTCAACAGGTTTTTCAGGAAATTGTGGTTGGTTGGTAGAAAATAGCACATGAAAAAGGTAAGTCTCTGGTATACTGCATTGATCAAATTGTTGTTGTTGTTGGTGTTGTTATATTACACACTTAATACATATATTATATATATTACATATCACATACGTAATACTTGTTTGAAAACTCTTCTAATATCAACGAGATAACTGGACTTTCACCAGGCAGTCGAAATGATTCCAAAAAACTTCGAAGTGCTTCGTCAATACGTACATTTTGCATTTCAAATGATCTACAAGGAAAATAATAATTTACTAGTCGTGACCATGTGGAAAATACACAGGAATTTACCCATCAGAACCAACCACAGGATTAACCTGTTACTACTTTTAGGTACCATATTTAACTCACAGACGATATAATATAGACTAGTCGTTAGCCTGTGGAAAAATCCATGGGTTCCCCCATTAGCAAATTAATTTAACTGTGAATGCAACGACATACTCAAAAATTAATAATTTGCAGAGAACCTGAAATGAAACTGTACACAGCCATTTTGAACACACAAATTGCCATTCTTATAAATAAAAAAGTCATGATACCTCACGAAAGCTTCCAACACCTTGATATTCTTCCTTTCTCCTATATAATCTCCAAGAGTTTTTTTATCAACACGTTGATTCTTTTTAAAGAATTGAACTAATTCATCTGGCTGCAAGGGCGTGGACAGCAGTCCTTTTTCTTGTAAATATTCAATTCCCTTTTTTGCCTTTTTATTGAATTCTTCTATGCCATGTGATAGTAACTATAAAAAAATAAGACTTAAAGGGGAAACACACCTAACCAACTTTTAGTATAAGTATACCAAGGAACTGGATAAACACTACAGATAGCTTATTGATTTTTATAAAAAAACACACTATAAAGACAATGCTTAAAAGTGGTGATTTGTTTTTATTGCAGCAATTGGAAATATAAACATAACATGAATGAAAAAAAAGAGGAACCATCAGACAGTTTAAAAATTTAAGAGTTTAAAAAGACTATTAGAGTTGCATGCCGGTGCAAACGCAAGCTAACTGAAGGTTTACAACAAAAATTACTTTAGATGGATAGGACACAGGATAAATGATAACATGCAAGCGAAGCAAAAAACTACAAAATCAACCTTTTTATTTTTTTTCTGCATTATAATATCTTCTTTTGTAGGAGCTGATGCATTTATTTGATGATGAAAGACTGAATTTTGTTTCGCTTCATCTAGCTTATCTTTATTCATCCCACCAAGCCCCATTCCAAGCAGTTTCTTTCCAACTGCATAACCAGAGGTTGACAATGCTGTGTGAATAACATCATGTTCCATATCGTCAGGTCCCGATTCATATTCCGCTAGATAAATTAAATAATAACAAAATAACATTAAAAAATAATAAATCAATAAAAAGTTTTGAATACAACTATGAAGTACACTGCAGATACCACACTCAAATGAAGAACAACATTTAGCATCAATTAATTGTATATTTCAAAAAAGAATACGCAAAAATTTATATTTGAACAAAAATGTTCTTAAACGTAATTTTGGGCCTAAAATTATTCATTAAAAGAAGGAAGAACAAGAATTGAAATAAAGTAATCATCTTGCTCAATTGCCTTGTCACCAAGCAAGAATATCCATCACTAGGCAGATGTACATTTTTGGGTATTGATGTTAGTTCTCTAAATGCAGTCTCTTATTGTTATCACTTATAGGATACTTGCGCATTTTATGCCTTTCTGTTTTCATATAAAGAAACACACCTGTTCTTTCAGAGGAAGAACTATGTGAACGTTCTTTGTTTTCTTTTACAGCTAAAGTATCTGTGCCTGTTCGCCTTGTTTCATGGCAGTGCTCTTCAATCTGATTCACGATTGTCAATAATGCATCAAGAGCAAGCAGGTTGACAGATGAGAGATTGCCAGGACGAAAAGCATTCTACAAAATATAGAAATTAAGTTGAAAATCTTAAAAGAATCAAACTATATGGATTTAAAATCAAGCACTTTACTTTCAAGCATTCGTTGTCATCAGTTTAACGTCTGTTTTCTACACTAGCATGGATTGAACCAATCACATTGAGAAACGGAAACAAATTGGGGACATAGATGTGAACAAGTACAGATTCAAGAAAAACCAAGTAAAAACATGAGGAAAAATTTGTTTGGTAGCTAAAAAATGTTCAACCTTTGAAAGAGTTTTGCATAAATCTTCTAAGCAGTTGGAACTATGCAGATCACAGTCAAAGTTTACATACAATTCTTGCACCAAACATGGAATGTGAAACATCTAAAAAAAGCATTGTGAATAAAATCAATGTTCTGTCAAAGACAGCTGCATTTTTAATAGGTGTTTCATACCTGGTACTAACAAAGTTATTTTTGTCAGAATAAGAATGTTATGGGTAAGGTATGTTAGAATGGTGAAATGTGACTCATACCTAATTCAAGATTGACAGGGGCACAGAAAAAGTAAACTCGCCTGGTTAATGTATTCAAGTGCCATTTCCCTTTTTTCATAAGGTACAGTTAAATTTTCTAACATCAGGATATCCATTAACTTTTCAAAGAAGCGCTAAAAGAAAAAGAAAAAGAAAATGGTGACATTTTTTATGCAAATTTTACATACTGCTGAAGAAATCATAGACAATGAACTCACCTCCTGCTGAAACTTTAGACTTCCTCTAAGTGCTTCAAATAACAGAAAACTAAGTCTCATTGATATAGAGAATAAAATGTGAATATCACATTGTAAGAGCTACAAAAAGAAAGCAAAATATGCACTAAAAGAATAATGTAAGTATCACATTGTAACAACTAAAATGCAGAACAAAATATATATTTAAAAACAAAGCTATAAAGTCAATTTTAGAAGTATTTTCAACAAAAAAACACTTTATTTAAAATTAAAAATATACGAAACTTTTCGTAACAGTTTACGAAAAGTTTCGTATATTTTTAACTTTAAATAAAGTGTTTTTTTGTTGAAAATACATAAGAATTTTGGCTGATTTTGTAATAATAAATCAATTTTAGAAGTCATAGCATGCTAAAATCTGCCAAATCAGTAGATTCACATGGACAAGATACTGTTAAACCTAAACAACTTACTGCAAAAATGTTTTTACATAAATCATCTTTAATCAACTGCATCAATGAAACAAAATGTCCAATATGCGATGCTCCAGATTCTAATGCAACTGTAAGCAGTGATAAACCTATATGTATCATGGTGTTCGTGTTATGTCTGTAAAAATAAAAAAAGAAGATATAGAACATAAAAGAAGAATGTAAATTCCATAAATGTTATCATTTACTGCAACCATGGACAAAATATAATGAAACAGGATGGCTAATTTCGAATTTCACTTCCACAATTGATTACACTGGTTGTTTCTATATTAGAGTCGCATATTTTAAATAGTTCAAATTTCATCGCAGCAGACCTTGCACCTTGGATCTCTGGTTATTTGGTCAAATCCATACTCTCAAAAAATGCTAATGGCTGCTGACGTCAGCAGGACCAATTTTCCCAAATTTTGTGACCTTTGTGGGCCCGATATGGATTATTTCAGTGTGCAAATTTTAAAATGGCTTTGGTAATACGGCAATCACTGTATTAATCACTCTGACAGAAAGTATAACAGGGTTCCCACAGAAATTTTCTAAAAATTTTCCCTGAGTTTTCAAGAAAAGCATATAAAATTCCCTGGACATGACCCTTGAAAAGTATATTGTTTTCCCTGGGTCACATAAAAAAACATATTGTTTTCCCTGGGTCTCCAAGGTAATAAACATTAAGCATACTAAGTTCAATTCCTGGTTCCCCAAGTAAAAAACAGCAGGCATTAGATATTACTGATTAGCGTCTAAAAAACTAGGGTCATTAAATAGAAACATAAATATTAGACAGTGGGAGAAATTGAAACTGAAATTGAAACATTTGGGTGTATATTATCCAGCATTTGAATACAGGTGTGTATGTAAACTTCAGCAAAAGAAGATTTATGTACTTCTGAACACTGCTATGTAACTGCCAGAAACTTTTATTCCATTTAACTCATTTCAAGACAATGTTCCACTTTCTGGGCTTGATATTAGTCTGAAGTTAACTACTACAGAACAGTTTCAAGCCCAGAAAGCGGAACATTGACTTAAGACAGGTTAGTGGGTAGCCAGGCCCATCTAATAAGGTAAATGATGCTGGTTAAAAACATATCTTTGAGAAGTTTGACTTCAGTCCAAAATAAAACAAAACGAAATGGGTTACAGTCAAACAAAAACTAAAGATCTATCCAGAAGACAAAATCAGTCCAACACAAAAACAAACAAAATAGAAACAGCCAGTGATTTAGTCGTTTTTTATTTATAAACTTTCCTCCTCTTCTCCTATAAAACCAAGAGTGCTTCATCTAAGCTTTTTACTTGAGTTTTCAACTCAACACTTCTTCTTTTCAATGCATTTGCCTTGGTTACAAGTGACACAACGTTATCTTTATCTTTTTCAGCTTTCTCTACTGATGAAACGAATTCTTTGTCTAATGCTTCACATGTCTTCTGCAAATCATCACGTTTAGCTTTTGTGTCTCTTATTTCATCATTTAATATGCGCTTTTGATTCTCATCTCTTTCATTGCGTTTTTTCTGTCTCTGTAGTTCTAAACTGTCTTCATACTTTTGTCTTGCAGAAGCTACAGATCGAAGTAGCTTGTTAGTGACCTGAATACTATCAGGTTTTAAACCATTAGCAATCATATGATCACTCACAACCTTTTTAGCTACGATAGATTCTTCTTTCAAGTTTTGTCTGAGAACAGAGTTGTTAATACTAAAACTTTCTTTCAACTGACGCTTGACCGTGACTTAATGTTAAGACTAATTTGATAAGATAAGAACAGAACACCATAGATTAAAACAAACTGCATTACACAAGTACCAATCACTAAACTTTTATCACATTCTAAAATCACATGCAAGCTACAGAATAAAAAACTACATTAACAATTTGTTTATATTATAAAGAGTGTCGCCAGAAGCCTTTTTAACACTTTGGAAGAAAAGAGATGCTGTATCTATATAAACAAAATTAAAAGTTGCATAAATCTGTTTGGTTGAACACTACGGCTACCATTAATCATGCCGAAAAGCTAACAATGAAATAATAGTAACACAACTTCACTTCAACTTGCTACCAAATTTTTTTTTCCCTGAGTCTCTTGCAAATGCCACATATTTTCCCTGGGTCAAAATTTTTTCCAGGTGTGTTTCCAGGTTTTCCCTGAGTTTTTCAAAAAGTGGTATATTTTCCAGGTTTTCCAGGTTTTCCAGGGTCTGTGGGAACCCTGTATAACCAATCGCATTGCCTTTTATAAATGCTGATTCTACCCTTTCACCAAAGTGATAACGCACAATAACAAATACTTAAACAAGTACATCAAAAATTATTTCAACTGACCGGTCATGTGGATTTACCAAAGTTGTAAGAAATCGAAGTAACTCCCGCACGCATGGTAAACCATATGGTACTAGAGGACCATGACCTAAAAATAAAAAAAGGAAAGGGTGAAACACACTGACAATGTTTCGTGATGGTGATTCAAAGAAACTTTTAATTTTGCTTGAAGACTGTGGCTTTTATGTTAAGGAGTTGACAAATTATTTTGTTGTTGTTGTTGTGAAAAGACGGTAAATTGACAACCCCTGATGTTTTTATATTGAACTATATCTAACTGCAAATAGGTAGAGATTGGTGAAGACTAAATTTTCACAATTCTTACCTTCCTTGTGTCCTTCTTGTGGTGTAAACCTAACACCTTGCTGGTTCACATATTCACTATTTGCCTGGTTGTCCTGCTCAACATGCTTTTTAGGACTGTCAACTTCATTTTCGGATTTTACAGAATTGGTAACTGTTTCTTCAACATCCATGGAATCAATGCTACGGGCATCCTCTTCAGGATAGTGCAGTGAAATAACACCATGGTCTTTAAAGTTTTCTAAGTTCTCGTCTTTCAATTCCTCTGATTCTAATGACTGTGAACTGTCCGGTACACAAAGTGCATTAGATTTATTGTTCCTTTCTGTGAGGGCAATATCCTGTCCTAATATGTCTAACCCTTCGCTCATGCTTTTCATTTTTTCAGGGTCAATCTCATCAAGTGTATGTTCTGAATTTGATTCTTGTTCAGAATCTATATTTTGTTCATTATTTTCGGTCTTTTTTACAAATTCAATGTCATCACAAGTTAATTTTTCAATTTTATCAAGAAGATTTTTTACTTCTTCAACTTCTGTTACATTTTCAACTTCAGGTGAAGTAATTTCTAAATGTAAGTATAGTGGCAATTTAGGTAAAATTTAAACTTCACACAATACTTAGTTTAAGAGAGAGGCAAATAAATAGTCCTGTGTATAACAGAAGCCAATTATTTGGTAACTGAAAATAATAAAATAACGTTATTCTTTCTGTTAATTCAATATTTTCTGCTACATTAAAGTCACCAAAATCCAAAACTTAAAGATTCTGAATCACTAATATTTGCATGCACAGTATTGACTCCTGACCAAATGCCTATAACTAATAAAAGATGATGAACACAAACAAATTTTTACTAACCAACGCTGGTTGTTGTGTTAATAGTAGTGGTGGTATTTTCAGGTTCATTAGTGGTGGTATTTTCAGGTTCATTAGTGGTCAATTCAGATTCAACAGTGGTGGTTGATTCAGGTTCGACTTGTTTTTCCTGTCTCACAGTTTCTTTGGAATGCCGATGAGATTTATTTTGTGACCTCTTGGATTTTTTGTTTCGATTGCGTGTACTGGCCAGTGGACCACTCCGTTTAAACATCTAAAAAGAAAATGAAGACTATAAACAACGCATCCATCAAAACATTCATTAACTCAAACAAATCATTAAAAGATACACACAAAGGAAGAACTAAAACGCAAATCATTCCTGAGTGACATAGTGTGAAGCAACTTCCATCTCCCAAGGTTTAAGTATCCCCCTCATTAAATCTAAGTCTAGTTCACATCTACACATTTGCATACCAATTTTATATTTGCCATGACAATTTTAATTTTCAATTTTCAAAAACTCTAACTATTTACAAATTATTATCATGCATGCCATATTATGATTTCATCCTCTACCCTTCTCAAATAAAGGGTCTCCCATTAATTTTTCCCAAATTTTTTATTTTGATCCTTAGGATCATATTTGTCACAATGATCTTGGATCATGACTCTTATAACACCATGTTTATGATCCTGTAACTTCTATCACCTAACCCATTTATCAACTACACCAAGCAGAATTTTGCCACAGTTCAAAGGAAAGGTTGCTAAATGAGAAAAAAGTGAATGTAAGGCGTAAAGGTTGCTTAGAAAGTTGCTTATTCTTAACTCCAGTTCAACTACAGTTGTTATGAAAAAAATGTCCACCAATGATAGTCAATAAACGTTGAAACCAAAATAATAATTTTGTTTCCCTCTGTCAAAATAAAATGAATACAATAACATACTTTTCTAATATGAGGAGCAGACAGTTGATTTTTAAGATCTTCTTTGAACTGAGGAAGTCTAAAAAGAAAAAGTAACAATGAACACAGAGGGGTTGACAAAATCAGTACGTTCACGAGTGCGCTTTGATTTGTTTATTAATTTATTCTTGTTTATTTTGATCCCAAAGACGTAAATAGTCAGAAATGTTTTAGAAAACAGAGAGTGGCAGCACTTAACACATAACAAATGCATAACACATCCTTTAATTTATCCAATTTGTCACCCTGGTAGGTAGTCATGTAGTAAATTTTCTTACCGTAAAAACAAAAGTTGCACCATGTCGATTAATGTCTGTTCAGCAGTTCTGCGAAGCAATTCTAAAAGAAAAAGTAATGTTCATAGTTAACCAGGGTTAGAAACAAAAACAAAAACTTGATTGTCCTTGTATAAGAGTTGCCTATATATTCAGTCTTACTTACTACTTTGAATTTAAGCTTCCAAACACATAAAATTTAAAAAAAAAAAGTTGTTGTAAATTAATTAAAAGTCTTAGAAGTCTCAATTGAGCCCTTGGAAATCGAGCCAGCTTTAGTTGGCACTTGAGTAACATCAATATTCCCAGCAAACTGTCCTGAATACTGTATAGGAATCCATGATACTTTTTAACTCAAATAGTTTAAAAGATTTAGGAATTTTTTTTCAATTCAGCTTATTCAAAATCCTTTGTTTTTGCTAATTAAAAGAAACACATACCACTCAGCCTCATCTCGAAACATATTCTGAAACATGACTGCATAATCTCACACACTGATTCGTTTGTCATGTGTACACCAACAGGACTGAGAAGAAGTGTTCTCAACACCTACAAAACAAACAAAAATGTTCATCTCTAGTGCTTTACAAGTTTTTTAATCAGATATCTAAAAATAAAAATAAAGAGATCATACACAAATTTAATAAAAGAGTAAGGCTGTACCTGTAGGATTTTCATTAATACAACTTCATCACTGCTAGGATCAGTTCCAACGAAGCGAGCATGTGTAACAGCATCTGCTAAGTTGTCAATACCTGATCCAGCACTTTCCGTAGAGGGATCTAAAAATAGAAGTTTAACATTCTTTTAAGACATTTAGAACAAACATTACTCTTGTGACACAACTATATTTATAAATATACAGAATAAAGCCAAATTCACTAAATGTATATGCAAAGAATCATTTGGGTGATGTTGCAAAAATACAGGAAGACAAATACATTTAAAAGTGCACTCACATAGTACAGGTTGTCTTCCAGATTAAAATTTGCATTATTTTTTCAGATTTCAACAACTAAAGGCCTTTTCCATTACAGCAATATATTGCAAAAAATTGAAACTATTGCAGAATATTGCCTCACTTGCAAAAACAACCCACAATACATCGTTAAAAAATTATGATGCAAAATGTTCACAACATGTTTTAAAACATATTGTACAGAAATTCCTTTTGCTTCTGGAACTTAAAATAAAAGAATTTAAATAAGCAAAACTATAAGAAAAAGTTTGATAGAGTAGCATTTGGCAACATTCTACAATATATTGCAGCAATATATTGCTGTAATGTGAAACAGCCTTAATAATTACTTTCTGATATCCATGATGATAACTTTTTAAGACAGTGGGATATGCAGCCTTATATGAACAACTTTTCCATTTATGTTATTTTAAAACTCACCAATAAGACCATATGACAAAAACTTATTTACAGAAGACAAAGCAACTCCTGTAATAGGACCAGTGGTGTCTTCTGAACGAATAACTTCCAGAAATGGTCCCAGAAAGATATTGACATCAATATCATTAACATCTAGACATAAAAAGGCTGTTATTAAAATAAAATCTGTAACTTCCGTATTAACATGTGTTGTAAATGCTATAACTGATTTTCAAACCCTAACTAAGTAAAACAGGAGCAAAACCTTCCTTATAGTCCATGATTTACAATACACTTGTTTTTGTATGTTCCATCTATATGTTACAATAACCAGGCCTTGGAATTTAACCATAGTTTAAACTGGTCTAACCTCTGCACCTGTGAAATTCATGCAAGATCCGAAAGTTTTAAAGATAAAAAGCTGGTTAGTGCACAAGTTTCGTTTCTGTTTTCCTTGTTGTGGTGGTGCTTACTTTTTGTGAAGCTAAATTTAAGATGTTGTCATCATCTTTTTTAACTTTTGTTGTCTTTCCTTGATGGCAGAATTTTATTATCAAAATTTCCCATCACACTTCTTCATGGCTGAAACATTGTAGATAACTATTCTTAACTATTTCAACACAACAACGAATCCTACCTGTTTTGTCTTGCAGCGTTTCTTTTAGTTGAGAAAAACTGTTTAGCAAAGGATCTTGAACATCGTCCTAGAAAAAAAATTAAAAAAATTTCCATCATCTCACAATCTAATTAACTAATATAATTAATATTCCATTTCTAATATACATTTTCTGTAAAACCATCTTAATTTGGGCTGATATTATGTGCTTTATTTTGTTTATTTATACTTTTTTGAAGGAAATAAGGCTAAAATTGTTATTGAACTGGAACAATCTTTAAAAACCTAAAAAATGACCCTTTTACCTAATCACAATTTTAATTTGGAAACACTGTAAATGTTTTTATATAGAGGACAATTGAACCAGAACCTAACATGAAAGTTTTTCATCTGTTACACTTGGCTAAGGCTTGGTATAGTGAAAAGTTTTTTTCAATTTTTAACAAAATATCAATTTGAATATTCTTATAACACAGGCTTTAATAAAATGTGATAATGTGTAAACAGTTTTGAGTGAGTGAGTGAAATTTTTCAACTGACCAACCAACCGACTGAGCAATGGAAATTAAAATGCTTGCCTCTAACTTTTTATATTCCATGAAATTTATAATATGGATTGTTGCATTTACCCAATAATATGCAGGACTTAATTCGGACTCAAACATTTTCAGTTCATAATTTGTAAGAATGGGCAGAAAGGTGTAAAAAAAGGTGTAGAATCTAATTTTTATTGTCTGAATAACAAACAAACAAAATAACAGGTTCTAGATGTAAAAAGCTTGTTCACATCTGCTTGATACAAATCGTAACCATGGAAATAGTAAATTAACAATAGGTTTATATGAAGAGATTCATAGAGCTTTAACCTTCTTTAGTTTTGCATCTGCAATTTGCAGTTTATAAACAATTCACACTTTCTGTAGGAACCAAATAAATAAATAAATAAATAAATCTAATATGATCACAGAGAACAGAAATAAAGTTTGTTTACACCAGTAGGGGCTAAATTTTTCTTAAAACAAAAAGTTAAATAACAAATATCAAAATTTATTTTATTTAGGAAGTATTATATTATATATATATTGATAGAATAATTTTATTTAATAAGTTAGCCAAAGTGAAAGTAATAGGATATAATTTCATTTTCGTTTTTTAAACCAAATTTCAAACCAATTGCTTTTTTTTAGCTCAATATTTGTTTTTTTGCTCTATATGATTTACAGGATGCAGTATATATGATGAAGATGGGAATTAGGGAAAAAAATCACCACTTTATAAAGTTTCTCAATATGGACAAACTAACGTATATTTTGATTTTGTTTTTCAAACCACTTTCAAATCACCTTTTTTAACCTCAATAAATTTTTATATAATATTATTATATAAATATATATATTATTAAATATTTATTATAATATTCTCAATATGATATGATATGATAACACTTATATTTTTAAAATTACTAATGTATATATATATATTTGGAACAGGAAAAAGCAAATATTTAAGAAGTACATTACCAATATTAAATCAATTCTAGCAAAAAAGCCAATATATATACATATTTGCAAAATAAAAGATAATTTCATTATAGATTCTTTATTATATTATTATAATTTCAGGGTTATTTTTGTCATCAAAAAATAAATAAATACAGGGGCGTTTATTTAAAGCATCAAGCTTTATTCTCACTAGGTGTTTAAAAGCATAGTTTAAGTTTGGGACAGTAGACAACATTTGGAATTTAAAAGTTTATAAAATAAATGTTTTTATATTTTTAGTTCGTTTTTTTAAAGATCAGTCAGAAAACAATTAAAATTAATTGAAGTCATGGGATTACAGGCAAAAAAACCTTCCTGTCTGCTCCCAACCTGATCATGATGTTTTTTTTTGTTTTAAAATCATTTTTTGACATTGAAATCGAAATCCATTTTTTAAAATCACAATTCAAACATCCAGAAAAGCTTAATACACAAAATCATGCCCAGTACTTGTGTTTTTAACGATAAAATATCATGGTGAACTTGTATATTTAAAAAATTTATTTTTTATGTTAAAGATGAAAGTTAGTCTTTTAGAATGATATTTAAAATGAAAGAAATGATATTTTTGTATGTTAAGACAGGCGCAAATACATCTAAAATTTCATTGTTAATTTTCGATGTTGGATGAAATGTTGGATGCATTCGAGTTTACTCATAATTTTTAAAAAATGAAAAAATGGAGAAAAAATCGTGTTGGATGATGTTGAATGGAGTTTGACATTGGTCAACCTTACATCCAATATTTTCTCCCTCGTCCAACACAATTTGTTGTATGCATTTGAGTCAAATGCATACAACATGAAAATAAGGTGTCATTAATTTCCCAGTGTGTTGTATATATAACTTTCGAATTTTTGATACTTTTTCGAACCTTATTTCGACAATGGAATGTTTTGTAAACAAATCTGCAGTAGTACGAATAAAATTTGTACACAGTGGAAAGGAGAAATAAGTCAGCATGGCAACCATTCTCAGAACCCTTGTCCGTCTTCGATCATAAATTCTTGAATGATATTCGTTTAATATCTTTCTTTGTATATATATATATATAAATTTTTTTTCATTTCACCCAGTTTTTTTAGTATTTTTAGTATTTCCCTGAGTTGCTTTGTTATTATCGAAACCAACAACTTGTTTAAAATGATGATAGCTGCAAGGTCCTCAATTGTGAATTGTCAAATGAATGAACAGGTTATGTTATAAAACTTAAAATTTTATCCATTTGAATCAAAAAAGCTTATAAAGTTGCATTATCAAGTCTTTATCAAGAATTTTAAAAATCTAAAAATATTTAGGTTTATATTAAGAGATTTAGGTAAAATATTAGCTAGCTGCTATATATTGCTCACAATTGTTTCACTACAATAAAACAGGGGACAAAATTAAAATGGCTTCCTCTCAGTTCTTTTTGAAAAACTGTAGCTATTAGCTTTTCAATCCATGTTAACTAACTTGTAAAATAAATGCATGTTACTTTCCATAATAACATGCAAGGACAGTATATAAATTTATACCTGATGAAAATGACCTCCACTCCATCTGTTGTTCCTCCTTAATGCTGCTACAACATGGTTTAACTCTCCTTGGATAATATATACACCATTTTTTGGAATCATCTCAACATTTAGTCTTCTGGTGGCTAGCTATAGCGCCCTATACTTGCTTGACCTAGATCTGATTGTTTGATTTTGATTTGTTTACAATTTTTTTACTGGATGCAAATCTCTCCCTGCTTTTAATTTAATGAAATATAAAAAAGGTACTGAAAACCTTGACAGATTTTACTGACATTTAAAACATTGCAACGTGTATTTTACTTTAAAAATCTAGTCGTTGTCAGTCCTTCTGTCATGTCATCAGCTGCTGCATACAACAGTGTGTAACGTCACAAAAATTACGTCACGCACTTTTACGGTACCTATTTATATTTCGATACATTTACATGCAAAAAGCGTCTACGGCATTTAGTTCGTAGTTTCGTGCACCGTTTACTTGACCATGCAACAGAGAATATTTTACATGAGATCAAAATATCATGGCTCCTATTTCCCTAAAAAAGGGTTTGATAGATGTCCTTGCAGGTGAACTTCTAAGGCACATCCTTGACGTTGATGTAAGTTTTTTCCTTTTACTACCAAACTAAGTACTATTTAAAAGTTTGTTTATTTTGATTTGCTGGGAATGAACAACGTTTTTCCTGTTTTCCTGTTTTTTTGTTTTATTTTTTATTTTTTTATAAATTTATATTTAGAAACGAGATGAAAACTTCAAGATTGCACTGGACTATGTTATGTCCAATTTTAGGTATGAGCAAGTTAATTTTTGTTTACATGGAATAACTATTGAATTTCATGCAGTTTCACTAATCAAAATTTTTTTATCGTGCCATCCGGAATAATATATGGATGGCTAATTGATTTAAATTGCCAGCACAGTATGCACTTTTCTTGCTTCCATTTTTTGTACACTGGTGAAAATTATGATAAGGCCACCATCAAAAATATGTTGTGTTCGCGTCCTGAAGACCCCGCAAAAATGAGTCGGTCGGGCGGTCGGGCGTATTTTTTCTCGGGATTTTCAGATCGGAGCAAGCAAATTTGTTCCCAGGGCCAAAACAGTATAGCGCCACTCGACATCGTTGTAGACCATTTTTCGCCACCCTGTAAACTGTCAGTAGCCACAGGAGTGCCCTAAAGGAATTAATTTGTACGGAAATTAATTTTTGCGAGTTTTTGTCAATTTTGCATAAATTAGTTCTGGCAAAAAAAAATTTTCTTTTTGAAAAATATCTCGCAAAATCTTTTCCCGGTTTTTTTCCGACTTACTGACTCAGGTTTTTATTACCAAAAGTGAGTCGGTCGGAGGACGCGAACACAACATATTTTTGATGACGGCCTAACCTTTATTATGTGAATTGACAGTGGTTATAATCTTCTTCTTTTTTCTTTTTTCACATGACCTTCTGCATTTATGGGCCGTTGGGGCTACTCTAGGACTCCCCATCTAAGCTATGTCCCTTCCGGGAAATAACAGATAGGGTATATCCCTCAATATTTGTGAGGCTAGCCATGTTGAATATGCACATCTCTCTCTCAGGACTGCAGTAACATGCATCGTGACTTACTTGATTGGGTAATTTTACCTGATTGGGTAATACTTACCAGATTGTTGTTATTTATTGGTGTCGTCTGTATTTGGTCATGTAACACAATAAGTAACGCCAGCATTAATGATGCAAAATTATGTCTTCTGTTGTATACACGTCTATACTCTAGTTTAATACCACTTAATCAAATTTGTCTTGCTCAGTCCTGTTATTACAACTGGATGTCAGGATTCATTAAATAAAAAAAATATTGTAATATATATATAATATAGCCAAAACACTAATCTTTCAACACATTTATTTGATAATAGATAATCATACTGTGCATAATATCCACTGAAATGGATGAAAAGATGACAATATTATTTTTTAAGGCTTAGTACGCCTGCAAATACACACTTTTTTTAAGGTTAAAATCTATCCACGTATTAAAATCCTAAAATTTTTGATTTGTACCTAAACTTTTGTCATATAGTTTATTTTTTTAAAATAGCAACAATGAACAACAGAAATTTGGTAAATTGTTTTATCACTAAAAAGAAAAAATATCACACTAAAAAGAAAAAATATCACACAACATTTGCCTTTTCTAACAAAACTTCTAGTTCTTTTGATGAATGTTATGATTGTTTTTCGTAGCTATAGTTTTAGAACAAGTAACTGTTATTTTAGAATCAATGTGCAAATTTTTGTTTTAATGCATATCGTGTATGTGAACATACCTTATCAAAAGTACCTTATTGTTTGGGCCATGACATCACAACCTCAGTCACTATTTTCCCACAGTGACTGGATAAATGGTTTATAAGCTATTAAGAGTATAGTATTTTTGGTAATTTGATGATTATTAATTGTTTATTATTAGATTTCATCGATTTCTCGATGTTAACCCTCTTGATGTATCAAGATCAATTGCTGGGTAAGGAAGTCTCCATAGTATGTATGTAAAATAAATGAAAGTTGTGTTTATTTGAAGAAATTTGTTTTTTAAGTATTAAAATCCTTCAGTCCAGTTAGTGTGATTGTTGACAGAAATAGAGCTGGGTTTCTTGATTTGGCATCCTGCCCATAAGCTGAAAGTATATATTTCAGAATTTTAACTTGTTTACTATGTATGGTTTTAGCCTCTGTTCAAAGTTTCGTGTCAATTCACAGGACAAGAAAGCAACCCATCTAGAGGAATTAGTTGATTTGTTTGTTAATCAGCCACTTTTGGAAACAAATAAGGAAGAAGAGGAGACACAGGTTAAATTATATAGTTGATAATATCTATTTTATGTTTTTTTAAGTTTAACATTTCTTTATAAATGATTTGCAACTTTTGATGAAATCTGTATTATATTACTCACTGTCTGCCTTTAAGCCAACTTAAAAGCACTATTATAATTGCACCTGTCTAAGTAACTTTCATTACTTCATGCTAACAAGCAGAGAGGCTAGGATGAACAAAATAGTGATGTGGGAAAAATCTACACAGGCTAACAACTAGTAATGGAAATAAAGATAATGGCAACAAATAAAAATAAAATGAATCTATGCTTAATGACTGTCACAAAATAAAATATATCTTGTTTGAAAATTAAAAATAACTTGCATCTATTATTTTATATTATTTTTTATTCGTATCTAGAACAGCACTGAAATTTATATCCATGTCACAAGTGTTTTACATACATACAGTAAGGATATATGTATATTGATGTTCATACCAATTTCATGTTGTAGACTGATGCACATTACTCACTGTTGGATTTTTTATTGAGTCTATCCAACAATCCTCTAAACAGCAAATTTGTTGCTCCAGAAGAAAAGCGAAAGCAAAATGGTAAGCAATAGAATACAATGTTTTTGTTTTTAAATGTATATGATGATTATGATAAAAATAAGAAAACAATAAGATGTATACAAACAAATTTTAGGTGCTTTCGGAAATATAATCTCAGAAAAAGTCAGATTATATAATCATCAGGTTGTGATAGCTGTTTACAGTTGTTATATGTTTTCATTAAAATTTTGTGTTTTTTTTTGTGTGTTTTTTTTTGTGTGTGTGTGTGTGTGTGTGTGTGTGTTTTTTTTGCTGTTTTTAAGTAGCTCAATCCTTGAAAACTTCTCTAGAATTACTTTTCAAAGATTGTGAAAAAACAGCAAATGAAAATTAAAGAGAAAAGAGATCTAATTTATGTAACCTGCTAGATTTGTTATCCATTTTGTGTTACTATGGAAATTTTTGTGCATTTTCAATCTGACTACTTAAATCTTAGATATGTAGATGTATTGTGAATGTGTGATTCCTCCGTCTTCCGTCCATGCTGTATACATCACCTGACAAAGGTTATATTTGTTTGCTTCAAGAAAGATTCTTTAGTTTTTAGAAAGAAGCCTTCCTAATTTATGTCAGCACTCAGGAATTACTGATGCGACTTCTGACATGTTAACAATGCGAACAGTCAAATAACATATCACATAGTAATTTTGCTGGTAATATGAAAAAATAGTTATCTCTCTCATTACTATAACTACTTTCACTGAAAGAGTAATACTGCTCTTGTGCTATGTTAGCCAATATACACTAACCCAGGGTTTTAAAGGTAGTGACTGCTTGAAAATTATAATGGCTGTACTAACTCATATTCGTACACTGACAAAGAAAACTGCTACCGTTCCCATCAATCTTTGATAAAAACAAACATAAACAAAACTTTATTTCATGTGGCCATGTCGAAGCACAGCTTTGTTCATTCTGAATGTTTGCGCGGTTAGAGACTGGGTAAAAAAATTAAGATGCGTAATTATGCGTTTGACGTCAGTGGTCATATACTACTTTCGGGACTGAGAACAAGAAAAAGCATAAACCCCCTGAAGTAACGCTGAGATGTCTTTATCATTTTATTCCTTGTGGGATACATATGTAGATTGCATTCTAGTCGTTCGATACATTCTTCAAACTTTTTTCAAAACAATTTTTCAATGAAAATGGCAACTAAAAGCAATAAAATTAATGTTATTGACTTTCAATATGAACCCGTTAGAGCGAGTGGCTGGGAAACCCAGCCCAGTTTTAATGATTCGGAACAAGTGTACATCGTGTCATACCCTCTTGTATTGTGAATAGGATACGCCAAGAGTACCCTAGTCCCGACGGAAGTTCCCGAGGTGGATTGTTCTTGGAGAGGAGACGAGGAAAACTAATGAAATGTATTTATAGTAACTCTACGGGTTTCATATAAATTACAATTTAATTCTTTTGTATTTCAAGGAGTTCTCAATGATTTCATCCCTGTCAGGTAGCTCTGTCGGCGCAATTTTTTGTCGCACATTGACGTTTTCTCCTCTTTTATGCACTAGCTTTCTTTTCACTTGACGCACGTTCAATGACATATCTGATATGATATATTTTAGATATTCAAACTCCTTCTCTTTTTTAATGGGCTTCGCCACAAACCTCTTCGTCGGTTTCGAAGAACACACTGACCGGGTCAGTAATATAGCGCCGGGTGGAAAATTTTTAGGGTCACCGTTACAAAAAATTTTTTTGTCTTTCTGCCAGATGCAGGAAAGCCAGCCTTACAACGAAACCCCCCAAAAAATGAATTTTGTAAAACGTATTAACCACGAGTGCAAAGTAGAAACAACGTTGAACGTGATGATGTGTTGGCAGATTTGCTATATGTTTTTGGCATTAAATATATTTCTAGACATTTTTGATTTCTCTTTCCCCTTCTAAAAAGATTTTTAAACTTTATTCAACATGTTTTTTCTTTGGTATTACATCACGAGAACATTCGTCCAAAAGCTGTATTAAGGTACAGGACACATAACCTCTCCCATGTTCTGGTTATATATAACTTGCATGGGTGCGCACTCTTCTCGCAATATTCTCTGTGACGATGAAGGTCGGACTGACTTGTGGCATGGTTCCAAATGGTCTCCTGTCTTTCGTTCGAGTCTCAGTGTAATGCACCAGCCGAGCATAAGAGTGTCAGCATGAAGGAAAGGGGCCGAGTTTAATGTTCTCTATACCTTACGTTCTTCGTAATACCACCAACCGTTTTTGATCGCGGGCTTCATAAGCTTTGTGTTTTTGGTGGCGCTTATTTAGTACATTCTTTTAAAATATAAAAAATATATATCGTAGATAGACATGCTTTGAAAATAAAATCGCGACGGACCGACCAGGTCAGTGCTGAAACCCTCACCCGGGTGACGCCAAACAAATATATTTCTAAGTCCAGCAGCCCCATGCTTTCCGTAATTTATCATCTTTAGGAAAGCAAAAGAAACTTCTATCTTTTTCACGCTGACTTTTATTACTGCAGCGATACGCTGGCACACGAGGCCACGATTCTTCCAAAAACCCAAAGATTTTAGCGCACATCTTATCGGGATATAAAACTTAGGGCCCGGTTTTCACGTAAATATTTTCAAACACTTATTTCATATTTAAAACTTGGGCTGACATTACAGTTGTACCTAATTAGTATAATATTAAAACATTTTAAATACTTTTTGTCGATAAAAAATCCAAAAATGTATTTGGTTGCACGATATAACAGTAATTTCACTTCCGTATTTTTTCTTTCTCTTTACATAATTTTTCCCAATGTGTACAAAGCCCTTAATTTTTTCAAAGTTTCGAAAAGAAGAAAAAAGTAATAAATTATTCATTCGAATCTCACCCTCTTGGTGACGGGGGTAAAACTCACATTTGTTTTTTTGATAAATTCATTCATTTCCTTGAGACCTATTGGTCTTGTGTTTTGATGGAATATGACCACTGACGTAAATGGAAAACATATTACAAAAGCCTCGTTTTCGTGCACAGCGTTGATTTCAAAATGGAGAATGTGATCGGAAGCATGGAGGGGAAGCTTCGGAAATCAGAAAAACAACATTACAGCTTGGAAGTTTTATTCTTCAACTTTTAAGTTGAAATTCGTAAATAGTAAGACTTGATCTCTCAGTTAACTGAATACTTAATTTAAGCAGTCACTACCTTTAAATTCAAGGGATTCTTTTCGTGGCAACTATCAATAAATATTGATTGTGTCATAACCAAGGCACCCTCTCCAATCCATCAGAATACTCCTAACCGTGCAAAATCCACGTTCAACTATAGCATTACTTAATGGAATGGATAAAAGCAATTCTACCATCAAAAAGCAGATTGAAACTAAAAGCACACCAATCAGCTCAGCCACTTTTTGCAGACCAGTCCATTCCTTGGAGCTATTTCGAGAGTGAAGAAAAAATTTGAAGTTAAAAATTTGTCTACGTCACCATAATGCTCATAGAGAGAGTCACCACCAGCTAATTCAAGATGATGTGAGAAGTAATCAACTTTCACTAACCACTCTGCTATGTTTGTCCATTTAGCAAACAAACCATTTCCATGTCTGAAGTTTACAATAGCTCAATCTCCTGCAGTGTCAATAATATACATAACATATTTCTCCATTTCTAAGTCTTGAAAAGGTGTATCGTCATTACTGGCAAATGTTGGGTTGAAAATCGTTACAGGCGACTTTAGTTTTATAATTTTGTATCATATAATTTTGCTGCATTTACAGAAACATAAGGCTTCATTGTAATAAAATCATCTAGATCAATCTTTCACTTGCAGTTGGGGGAGAGGGCTCTTCGAAAATATAATAATACACCCTTGTATGTTAGCTTTTTTTAGCAGCCTGTGACTACAGAAGTTAGATTTGCCAGTATTAACTTCCTTACAGATTTCGTTACGCAATTCTTCCACAATTAAATGAATAAAGGACTGGCAACTGTTATTATTGTATTCTCCATTGTTCAGTTCTATTAAATCTGAGAATTCAGTAAACGTTCTTTCTTTTCTACCAATATGAAGAGCTGTACCAAAGAGTGGTGTGACAGCCTTTAACCCATGTTGCAAAAAAAATATCAGTACTGCTCTGAGAGGAGATAGCAGATACACCAGTGGCGATCTCTACGCATTTTTTGTGGGCAGCAGAGTTAAAATATCGCTCAAAATTAAACTTAAGCATCCAACCCTCTATTATTTCATATTTATTACATCTTCACAAATTTTTCCTTTGTATAAATACTTCACTTTGTTCACAGTCTAAATATTTTCTAAACTTTTAGCGCGACCATGACTTGCGCGAGTCTTAGCCTGAGTTGGATTCAAAGCCCTAAATGCTGTATAAATTACAATACTGTATTATACAATGCTGTGTCTATTCTGTTGGCACTTAAACAATGTTGGGCAATCCTTTGTGTTCCTTTGATAATCGATTTTCAATTGGAATGGGCTTCACTATAATAAGTTTCATAAAAAATGGTATTCAATTTTTTTGCAGGTAGTTTTTGTTTTGCTTTTGACAATGTTATTGAATTGAATTGAATTTATCACATTTTGTTTATACAGCTACGGATACTTTTGACTGGAAAACATATTTGTTAGAAGGGGAGGAAGAACTAAGTATTGGTGTTGCAATCAACGAGGATGTAGAGAAGGTTAGTAGCACTCATAAAAACTGTTAAAATCATAACTGTAGTTTAATTTATCAAGGTTCAACTGTTTCTATGTGCTGATTTAAAAGATTTTTGCTATTTGCTATGCTATTATATGCTATTATATGCTAAATTACTTTTTAGGAGCTTTATAATAGTGATGAAGAATTATGGGTAAATTTTTATGTTTTCTTTTCTTTTCACATTCTTTTCCCAGTTTTGAACTTTATATGGTGTTTTGTGTGAAAAGCCAAGAAATCTTCAAGTATTTAGTCTTGCATGGAATGTTACATCACAAGTTCTTTGATCTTGACAAGACACAATGATTCAGTGTTTTCAGTGTCAACAATAAACTATTTGGCCATTGCTGGCCATATATATAAGAATCAGACTCAAATTTTAGGCCTTTTCAGAAGAGGAAGTTATAGAAGAAATTGAAGAAGATGAACATATGTATGCCGAAATAGCAGAGCTGCAAAAGAAGTACAAAAGAGAAAACATCTGCGATGTTAGCAAAGTATGAACTACTGCGAACAGTTGTATTTTACTATCAAAAGAATATTTTGCGTATGCTAACTGTAAGCTCTGGAACAATCCACTTAATCAAGACTAAATTGCCCAACTGATATGCAACACTACCACAAATGAGGGGGAAAAACATGGACATTTTTTTTGCAGTTTAAAGGCCATAATTAATAATTTTTGTGATTAAAGGGTTTTTTATACAAAATGTGGTGTTTACTTTTACGATTGGTATGAGGCCCTAAGAGACTGAGAACTAATTTTTGTGATCACTGCACAAAATGTCAAAGATTTTTAAATGTTACTATTGTGACTAATCAACTTTTGCCTACTTTTGCAGAATTTACTTTTGCAGTCTGTCTTACAAATTTCAATTTTGCGAATTGGAGCCGAAATGACAACAATAAGTTGGCATAAATTACTTCATCTAAGGTACAGAAAATCTAGCAAATTAAAAATGAGAGTGAAATTTAGTATTTTTAGTATTTATAGCACAAATCTGTAAAAATTAGAATTTTAATGACCCATTGCTGAAGTAGCACTGTTACAACTTGATCTATTGTATCAAACATCTCCAGTCTCTATTTAGTGTTTTCCAGGGCCAGAAAAACAGGTTAGAGTCGGCAAAAGGTTAGGCTATTTAAGGAGGTACCTGACGACCCTGGAGAAATGAAAAAAAATCACATGTTGATAAATACCTATAAGATTTATTACTCTTTTATTGTGCTTACTCAAACTATTGTAACCAAAATTAAATTTTAATTTGAGAACAAAAATATTCATTTCACTTACCTTGGTTTTCTGCTCCTGACATCATCATATATAATGCACTTAACGAATAATTTCACAGTAGGTACGGTATTACCATTCTTCATATATTAATGAATAAAATAAATTAAACTGATGTCACTGCTGAATTGCACAAATTTTCAGTGAATATGATCTTAGGTGTAAATTGAAATGTTGAATTTTACCATTGAGAATTATATCATAAACTTCGTGAGTAGTAAATAAGTAACAGAAAACTTTCGGTAACTAAGTTATATTGCCTCCTTCTTTTTTGTCATCAGGAATTGGCGTGGTTGAACGAACACGTGGTGCCATCATATTGGGTAAAGAATGAAAGTTCGGAATTTAAAATTACTAAATATCAATACAGCGCTAGTAACAGTAGAATGTGTGAAAACTGGTGAGTTATATAACCATAACATAAACCGGATATTCAAGAACAACTAATATTTTAAGATAAGGATGTTGACAGCAGCTTTAATTTTCAGGGAAATATTTAAAAGAGAAGAAGCCGAAAACAGACAGGGACCTGGTTACCAACAGCTGATAGAAAAACAACTTGTTAAAGAAACTCTGTGGTAATATTCTCATTCTTGTTCTAAAGAAATTCATGATGCCACAAAGTATTGTTTTTATATGTTTTTCATTTAACATGCAGGATGCTCCAGGGCGTAGAAAGTTTATATGTTTATGCATTTAAAGATGGTTGCTACACTGTGAATGAGAATATTGTTGTTAGCCATTTAACCAAGGTAACATTTATTTTAAATTAGACTTATTTAGTGCCATAAAGTTCTTAAAAATTCTAAGATTCCTGTATATGTACATCACAAAGTGTTAGAACCAGAGCGTTACAATACCTGATAAAGTTGGGATACCATAATTTTTAATGAACCTTAAAAAAATATAATTAAAGTTCAAAAGTAATTTAACCGCGTTGTTTTAACTTCCCGAACTTTAAAAGATTTGAAAAAAAACTATGCTGTTTTGACACATTTATAGTACAATATTGATTTTAACTGTGTTATTTTAAAGGAATCGTTATCAAGTTACCTCCATACCTTTACTTCTATTGGCAACAAAGTCGTTGAGTTAAAGAAGTATTCTTCCAACGTAACTCAGAATGACAATGAGATGTCTAAAACATTTCGTGCTTTTGGTTATGTGCTGGGTCGATATCTATCGGTAATCATGCCTGTTATTGTTTTTTTGTTCTTGTTGCTATGGTTAATGTTAAAATTAATTTTACTATTACTTGACTTTTTTTGTTAAACAGAAATTGATAATAATGGTTACAGTTTGTTTAAGAAAACTTTTAAACTTGTGAACTTGCACCTGCTAAAAATATTTCAACCTCACTTTTCGCAATTTTTCATTGGTATGATCTGCTTGCCAATGCTTATCAACATTGCA
Organism: Hydractinia echinata; assembly: GCA_030067915.1. Classification (NCBI taxonomy): domain Eukaryota; kingdom Metazoa; phylum Cnidaria; class Hydrozoa; order Anthoathecata; family Hydractiniidae; genus Hydractinia; species Hydractinia echinata. The sequence goes on from JASGCC010000006.1 coordinate 1,988,872, forward strand.
ATTAGATCTGGATTTTTTGCACATTTTTGTGATAGATATTTTGTTAATGTTTTAATACTTCACTTAGTCCTTACAATTTTTTTGGTTTTGTTTTGCAGGAAAGAAAAGCTGAAATGGCAAAACTTGAGCAGTCGTTAATTGAGCAAGGTAAAGTAAAACTTTTTTTTTTTTTTTTTTTAGAAATTCGATTGACAGAACAACATGATTATGTCTTTAAACAAGAGTTTTAAATGTAAAGGGTATGACCAGGAAATTAATAATTTTCATGTTAACGCACAATAAAATTTTAGCGAATTTCTTCAGCACTTAAAAAAATTAGGCTGTCAAGATATATTGACTACAAAACTTCAATGTTGGGATGCCATGATATAAGAGCAAACAGTCAAATTCATGTAAATAAAACTTTTGTTAAAGGGACTAAAAGACCTTTCTAAGACCTTTAGAATCAATAAGAGTTGCACATAACAAAATAAAACGTTTTTTAAAAAAAGTTGCTTCACCTTCCTCACAATTTTTCAAATTCCCAGATGATAAAATGCATATTGCTCCAGGAATTTTTAGAACTTAACAATCTATACCAGCAAGAGGGTTTTTCAACAGGACTAATCTTTCATAGACTTGCAAAAGCCCTATATAGTTAACTACTAAAAATTAGAAGAATTAGTTTGTTAGCTATATGTGAACAAAGAAATAAAGGAATTAAAACTAAAAAAAGCAATCACATTTTGGTATATCTTTACAGCCAATGAGGTTCAACTTTCTTGACCTAAAATGTATATAAAAACCCTCTTCTGACCTTTTTTATATGATTATGCTCTAGATGAGATTATAACATTGGTTGTGTTAAAAGACAAATTGCTGGAGGATTCAGCTAAGGTAAATTTTTGCTATCATTTTTTGTAGAATGTCTTTAAATGCGAGAGAAGTTTAATTAATATGCAAATCATGAACAGAAAAGAATCTTCTGACATTCAATCATGGATATATTTCTATGATCTCTATTATCAGTAATTTATATCACGGGTAACCTATGGCCTTTCTAATTCATCTCAGCATTGGGCATTGAGCAATCGGAACTTCAGTCTGCAATATTTTTTGAGGTAAAAAAAGTGAATTAGAATGGCTCAACCTATATTGGGAACTTTATGACAAGTAAATTACGTTACAGGTGAACTGTGTTTATCAATTGTACACTGATGCTGTATTGAAAGGTCATGTATTGTATTCAACTGTTACTGAAGTAAGTTTTTCGTATTGTTGCTTGCAATCTGTACATTTTGAGAAATTTTTTGTAACTTTAAAGGAAGTAAATATGCATACATTATGATTTTCATCTCTGAATTATGGTCGACATGTTTTTGTCCTTTGCATCCTTGACGTGATGTCAACATAATAATTTTATTATTAAATAAAATTGAAAAGAAAATGTATAGATTCGAGGAGATGTAATAAAAACATTCTGACATAGCGTAAAATTTTTGCAGATTTTATATCCAAATTTCGTTAAAACCAACTGTTTGTTGCTTTGTGAGTCACACAGCATACATAGCTCAACACAATGAATACAGTTTCACATTAAGTAATGAGTTACAGCTTCTTATACTCACGAATCAGAATATACTAAGGAAGATCAGAATTTGCACTGTTGCAAATGTAAATATCCTGCTTTTTCAACCTTTCGCAAGTGTTAATGTAAGGAATTCGAAAACTTGCTCAGTACATTATTTTTGCAACCCAACCCAAAGATTCTTTAGACATTATGTTTAAACAAGGTGATGTTATTAACTATGTATGTTCAATGTTGCAGCAGAAGTAATCCCCAGGAATTTTAATAACATGCGAAAAAATAGGTAAAGAATTAATACTAATTTCAAAATACAAAACACTTTGTTTTCCTAAAATTACTTCCAGCATTTTTTTAAAAATCAACACATTTCATTACTTGTATATAATCATTTCACCTTCTGTTTTTGAGGAACCTTTTATATTGCACAAATTTAAAAAAAATAAAATGAAAATACCCTCTGTCTTGAAAAAAGTTTCATACACGTAATACTTGTAATTTATTTATAACAGTAAAATTAAAGTAACTAAAAAGTATATTTCTTCCAAAACATAATTAAAAATAATATCAGACAATCACAAGACACATACTACAGTTTATTCATTTAGCATTCCCTCGTTTTGTTTATTCTGTGTTTGTTTACATCCCTGCAGAATTATATCACATAAATTAGTAATTTACCAAACAGAAATTCCTTATCAACACTTTCCTTGTGGTGACTGAGCACCACTTTGACCTTAAATTTGTCGAGAACCAAGGCTCACAAATATAAAAAAAAATACACAAATCTTTTAGTCACTCTATAATAAACAATTCAAGCCCAACTTGTTATCAATTGTTAGTTCTCCTTTAAAGAAACAACAGATTTGTGAAAGAAATTTTGAGTGATCCCAAAATGCTTTATTTAAAACAAATCAGTATTTTGTCTAACAAGAAATATATTTTCATATGAGCAACGAGGAACTCAAGAGCTTAGGTACTACAGGAAATTTAAGTTAGAATAGTTGTGAATAAAACATTTTTTTGCAGATGAACAATTCTTAAAATTCTTTGGAACTTATTTTGTGGATTTAGGGTCAAAAGTTTTGAATTAAAAATTCTTCCACTAATAATTTGTTCCCTTAAGATATATGATTCAAATTTATTAATATTTTTTTTTCAATTTTGTCTTATTTTATTCTAGAGAGTTGTATATTTTTTGGACATTTTTTTCGATATGTTATGTGCTTACGATTCACTTGGAGATGCTGGTCTTGATAAAGTTAGTATATAGTCTGTTTTGTTTTTGTTTGTTTTGTTTTTAGATTTGCAGTAGTGACGTGTATTATTTTCCGTTATCCCACTAATTTCGAGGGGTATACTCTTAATTGTTTCCAGGAGGGACCACAAAGGCAATTCTAGAGTGTTTAAAGCTCCCATTTAAACTACACAAACCTTTGAGATTTCTGCCCAACTAGACAAAGCCCTTATGTGGGGATTGGTCCTCTTGGATAAGGATCAAGTCGTCTACCTACTGACCTACGAATCCCCTATTGTGTAGCAAGGGACCTAAAAGACACCACAAATTGTGTCCTAACAAAACCTTAAACCTTACCTTACCTCGTTTTGAAGAAGATTTCATTTGTGTGCATAGGCATTATAGATAGTGTGTAAAAAATTGGATAAGCGAGGTCACATAATCCAATATTCATAATCCAATATTCAAGAATTGTTAACAGATGTTGGATTTTTATATCTCAATATTATTTAAAACATCAGTTTTAGATATTTTGTTTTAATAGATCTTGTATTAATACAGGTGTTGATTATCCTTCCCATGTTTTTGGACATCTGTCAACCGTATCTCTACGATTTGGAACAGTGGATGATCATGGGAAGACTGCCGAATAGTAGTGATGAAGAATTCATGATATACAGGTGAGCAGGACATTTATTTATTTTTTAAAAATAATAAACGAAAAACTGAAATTTGCCTTGAGTCGTTCCGTTTATGGGTTGAGGGTAGACTGTGCTTCCAATTGTGTGCAGAAGTCAATTGTAAGAGTTGACAAGGACAAGTCTACTAACACATTTCTGTTTTTCGAAAAATCGTGTATAACTGCTTTATTTCTGGTTAAATGAGAACTGGCCTTTACGTTGTTGTTTAGAGCTCAAGTTATTGAACAAGGTGAAGCAAATTATTGGGAAAACACATACCGAATAAAAGGTAGGAACTGTTAGGTTTGTTTTCATTGCAATTTTTTTGGTATTATTATTAGGTATACATCGGCATTGCCTACCCAATTTCCTTCACACGGCATGGGTTACCTGTAGCTGTGGAAAAGACACTTGCTAAACATGCCCGCACTGTGGACCAAACCATGGACCTTGTTCAATATTTCAGTTACAATTTGTGTTTAGAAACAATTGACAAAGTGGCTTTGCTTCCAAAGTTTATTAAAGACATTCAGAAACAGGTTTAGTGTCATGGCTTTGACATTTTTTCATATGTTTCGCTACTAAATTGTCTGTTAGTTTTTACAGATTAAATACGTTTTTTATATTTTAGGTGTTGCTAGCAGGAAAATCACTTGGTTTGTTAGAAGAATTTGGAAAGGTAGGCTGTTTACTATATGAATTGCATTGACTGTAATAAAGTAAATTTCCATTCCTGCCTGCCAAGAAAAATGGCATTTGTAAATGTTCCGTTTCCACTAGGCGTATAACTGGCTTTATAAATCATACTCAGCAAGATTAACCCCAGTTAAATGTTTAGTGAGAACCAAAGTGAACTTGTTTTTTACAGATTCTCTCAGAATCTTCCCTAGTGGAAAGATAAAGTTTGTTTCATTGCTGATCGGCAAGATGAACATATCAAAATAGTGAATAGGAATACATAATTGAAAGAAGGACTCGTATTGCAGAAATTAAAAATCTGATTTCCTTGAAATAGACCTCCGTTCTAAGTTCATTATCGTCAAAAGTAATTTTGACAATGCGTTGATGCGTTTTTCTTTTCTGTTTAACTCCCGGAAGAGGTTTAAAAACGATAAAATATTGTTGCGTCTTGATTGGTTTTTGTCTAACAATGTTGTATCTTGATTGGTTGTTCTCCAACAATATTGCGTCTTGTTTGGTTTTTGTCTAACATTGTTGTATCTTGATTGGTTGTTGTATAAAAATGTTGCATCTTGACTGGTTGTTGTCCAACAATATTGCGTCTTGATTGGTTGTTGTCTAACCATATTGCAACTTGATTGGTTTTTGTCTAACAATGTTGAATCTTGATTGGTTCTTATATAACAATGCTGCATCTTAATTGATTGTTGTCTAACAAGGTTGCATCTTGATTAGTTATCGTCCTAACTTTTCCCCTGTTCAATTAAGATTTTATACTAGAACAGTTAAAACGATAGCTACTTTTGTGTCCCTGCTACAATAAAAACATACAACCAATCAGTTCAGTATTCAGTTTTTACAGCGCAGCAAGCAAAATGAATATGCAACATTTTGCTGTTTATTTCGTGAAATTTAATTAATTTCAATCTTTGTGGAACTCGCTCAAATATATCTTGCGTTAACAGATTCTGCAAAATATTTGTTTTTTCTTTTCGTATTCTTAGTTTGCTACAAGCGTTCTATCTATCAAATCACTGCATGTTGAATTTAAAGACAACCTCAAAAAGATTTTGCAAGAATCAAATAACAGATTTCTCAAAGGTTAATTTCCATTTTGTATTTAGCCGATTTGTTATGCCTCTTGTCTTGGTTATGGTATTACTTGGTATTATATATTTAGGAAAGATAATATATGCTGAGAATGGTGTTTCTGTATTTCTAGGAAAAGATTTCACCTTAACTGAGGATGTTGTTGATTTTGGAAATGTTTTGATTGAAGACCCGACAATGGATCCTCTTATTCGGGAAAATTTCAACATGATGTTTTTGAACAACTATAGGAAATTAAAGAAACAAAAAGACATTATAAAAAATGATTCTCAGTAAGAACTTTTCAGTGCCTGCTTTAATGAGTCAAAATAATACCTTTCAAATTGGAATTAATTATTTTTATACGTAGCCTTTTATTAAGTGCCTTGAAAAGCTTTCTTTAAACTTTTCTACAGTTACTTAAGTATACATAACAAACAAGCAAACAACGTTTTTTGTATCTGATTTTAATTGAAGATTCCACCCTTCATAACTTGAGATGTTGTTATTTTTTGTAATTTTTAGAAGCGAGTATGCAGCTTGGTTGCAACTGCTCAGTAAGTAGTATGCAGTCTCTGTTTGTTCGTTCGTCCGTTTGTTTACTTACTAGGTTATTCATTGATTTATATTTTATTTATTTAATTTCCATATGGATTTAAATTTTCATTTTTAGAAGATGGTTCGTGTCGTCCTCCAATCAAGTTATTAATTGAGCAAAGTTTATTTCCTGCTATTTTCAACAGATATGATAAGGTACTACTTCAACTTTGCAATGCTGGTGGGGCGTCCTGCAACCTTCTAGCAAGGGCCCCCCTAAAACCATAAAGCTACGTTAAACTTTAAAAATAGTGGAGTTTTAGAAATGCTTCTTTGTCAAAAAAAGAATTATACAATACACTATGTAGGGTATAAATATACCTCATGTTAAAGCTTATGCCATCCCATTTGGTTATCGCTAAGTACATACCCATACCGAGGCTAATAACCTATGTGGACATCCCGAAATGCAGGTTCATGTAAAAGTTCTATGAAAATAAAAATTAAATTAAAAAAAAAATACAAGGAAAATCAAAAAGACGTTTGAGCATCGTGATAGTGATTTGTGGAGAATACTTTACTTTCTTAGGCATGCGCAGTATTGTTGGAGCTATTTAAAAAAGAATGGGACTTATTTAAACATTTGGAAGTGATGGAGGTATGTGTTTTTTTGCTTCAGTATATGTTTGTGTATTATTGTGTATTATTGTGTATTATTGTGTATTATTGTGTATTATTGTGTATTATTGTGTATTATTGTGTATTATTGTGTATTATTGTGTATTATTGTGTATTATTGTGTATTATTGTGTATTATTGTGTATTATTGTGTATTATTGTGTATTATTGTGTATTATTGTGTATTATTGTGTATTATTGTGTATTATTGTGTATTATTGTGTATTATTGTGTATTATTGTGTATTATTGTGTATTATTGTGTATTATTGTGTATTAATGCAACCAACATTTTTTCTGGCATATTCATTTCATTTAATATTTTTCTAACACGAAACAGGTCATATCCTTAGTTGTTTCAAATTAAATTGTTTGATTTGAAGACAAAATACAATCCTTGCCACAAAATGTTGACATAAGACTAGAAAGTCCTACTAATATATTTACATAATTTAAACTTGTCAAAGTTTAGGCTGTTAGGTTAAGTGGTTAGATCCAAACTCCTAACGTACCGATATTTCGGAGCTTCGTGAGCTCTAATTTGGATCATTCCGTGATTATTCCGGCATGCTAGAAAGTACGCTAAGCGCTGTTTTTAACACATGTGCAAAATGCTTAACACATGTGCAGAAGTTGCATTTCCGGCTTCAGAGCATTGGCTGCTTCTTGCCAACTTTTAAAAAGTGGTCAAAAAATTAGCCGTTGTGGAATTTTTTTGTAAGAACTGTAGATCTTGATGTGCACCTTGTAGTTAAGAAATATTAATCTTTTACACTTTTATAGAACTTCTTCTTGATGGAGGCTGGTGGGACAATGCATACATTTTATTCAGAAATATTTCAAAAGGTAACACTGTTGATAAACAGTCGAAAACAAAAAACCTGTGTAATATGTTGGATTTGATTGTTTTTGTGACGTATGAATTTAATAGTGGAAAAACGCGTGCATAAATAACAATCCCTTTGTGTATGTTTAGGGTAAAAGAAAAGAATTTTGGCAAGACATGCCATACTTAAATATCGTAATGCAAGATTCTCTCCAGATAAATTATCCTCATCTCATGGGAAGGTAACAAGATTATTATTGAGCTTTACTTTAGGGATGATTCACAGAACGTGTACGTTAAATGTACAGGCGCAATAACTGCTTACTATAAATATCGGCCGACAATCTACTAATGATCAATCTTGTATTTGACGCCTTTTTCACTAAAATTCTGAATTGTTCCTTGTAAGGGTACTCATAGTTCACATCGACAGTTTTTTTGTAGCTTTTAATGTGGTGAGGTGAATTGAAATGTTGAAGTAATACTACTGCTTCATGTCTTCTCAATAAACAATAAAAATATATTATATACCAGAAACTTACTATATTAAGGGTGTACGTTTACGAATTGTAGAGAAGGAGAAGAGAAAGGAAATAGAAACAATAATTTATGTTTTAAGGCCTGGCCTTATGAGAGTTTTCTTAACTCATGTTAAAAACTTTTCAAAATTCGATGATGAGTTTCTTCTGTCTGTAATTCTGTCTTTCCTTCCCAGACTAATTTCGTTTGTTATTGTCGCTTTTTTAGTTTGACTGTTACCATAGAAACGCCAGATTATAATAACAATGCCAATCTATTTGACTGCATCTCGTTGCATTATAAGGTAACATTTTACCAACAGGTGTTTTTGTGTACGTGTTTTATATGCGATGATAGTGCTATGTACACTTGTGTTACAGTAAAGGGGATCGGTACTTCAGCCGGTAGAGCGTGAGACTCATGTCCAAGAGGTCGTGGGTTCGATCCGTTACGGCCGTTTTATAGTTGAGCAGAAATTTCAAAGGTTTCTGTATCTCAAACGAAAGCTTTAAACACCGTAGAACCGCCTTTGTGGTCCCTCCTGGAAACAATTGACAGGGTTTAATCCATCGAAATTAATGAGGCTAACCACATAAGATATAAATCATCACTGCAATAATGCTATGCATACTGTGGTTAACTAAGTTACAGATTTAGAGGGGATTAAGGATAGGCTTGTTGAAATGAGTAACTGTGTGCCTGTTGTTTTGTTCAATGTTTTTTCGTTTATTTGTTTGTTTTTTGTATTTTGATTGAGGTATTACATGTCTTTTTTATCGATTCACTGGATTTGAGATTTTGTTTCTAACGTTTGCATAATTACCGTCGTTAACATTTTCTCCGAGACCGTCACTTTACTAAAATAGGTCTTTTATTTCTTTAGGCTCCCTGGCCAGTCACCATCATACTCGACAATGAAACTGAACAGAAGTACAACCAGATTTTCAAATTCCTCATGAAAATTAAACGAGCTATATGGGCGTTAGAACAGTTGCGTTTCCATGGTAACTACAGTTTATTTTATACACCTGTAGAGGTTCTGTTCACCTGTTCACCTGTTCATCTATTCTTCAACCTTGCGATTAGCTGAAAATTTCGGTTATTTTGAGAGATTTATCACTTATCTTGGCAAGTTTTTTTTTACATTTGACTACCAGTATTAAATCCTGGACCTGTATTTTGTTATAATTCGAAAACAAAATTTAGAGACAATGTTTGTATCAAAATGTAGTTGAAAGTGCAAAAAGTGAGAAATATATAGTGCGTACTTTAGTCTTACGTCAGTTAAAAATGCGTAGTTCTTTTCGAAGTTATTTTACATCTTGTCCATGGTCCTCAGCTGAGTCAGTTGAATGTTACATCTGCAAATATATCGTTTAAACATTGTCAACTTTTCGTTATCAATTAACATCCGACAAATTGTTGGAAGTCAAAACATAATAAATACATAATTTAATAAAAAAAATTCAGCGCAGAGATGATTATATTGTTGACAGTAAGAGTTATGGTATTCTTTCTCTGTTTTCGTTACCTGTTTTATTTTCAGATCTGACGTCATCTGTGCCTCTCAACGAATCGTCTGACTTGAACTCGTCGAGTGATGAAGACGAACCAATCCGAAGAGCGAAAAAGAATGATCAGTTGTTGTCTGCAAACCAACAAAAACTAAAAAATCGAATGTTGATCCTTCGAATGAAAATGATGCATGTGATTCGAAATTTCCATTTTTACTTAATGACTCGGGTAGGATATGGTTAATGTTAGTAAAAACTGATTGGCAAAAGAAGGTAACTCGACTGATAGTAATGTGGCCTTGTCACTAAATAAAGAGATTTTGCAAATTAAATTCTTGATAAGAATACTTCTCTTTGAGAATTTTTTATTTTCCTAATTTTTAATTATGCTGTATTTTATTTATTGTATTATGTTGTATTTTAGATTCAAAATGCTACTTGTGCAGAATTTAAATCAAAGGTTATCGAGGTAAGTGGTTTGAATAAACGAAGCAAATGTAGATCTGTGACGAACAATGTGAGATTCTAGCATGCATCGAGATGGTGTAATCCGGTAATCTGGAGGGCTAAACCTCAGACTAACCTTTTAACAATTAACAACGTATTGATGGGGGATGTTGGTAAAGTGTATAAGAACAAGATAAGCTTATTTGGCTTACATCGTGTTAACCTCATTAAACATCACCCCCAAAGGAGAGTGATATATTGAAACTCCTCCTGCTTTCGAAATAAGATTGTTCTTTTCGGTCTAACTTTCAAGTATGGCTTGTTTGTACGGAGCGCCGTTTTTTCCCAAAATTTAATTTATCACTAATACCCAAATAAAAATAAACACCCAGAGAGGTCCAGAAATAAAAAGTCTTCGTTTTTAATAAAATTGACATAGTAAACAAAACAAGCATGCTAGAAATAAAAAGTACATTAAAACCTAAAACTAATTTAGGTTTTAGGTTCGAATCCCCACTCCAGTACAGTTTAAATGTAGTGTTGTCAGCCAATTCAGAACCGTCTACCTACTGCGAACCGCGACAGACAAGCAAGTTAGAGCAATGCTATAAGTATCTCTAGCGGTAATATAACATAGTTACAGTCGGAGTGAAGAAAGAGCCAACCGTTAGGCTAGAATCACCAAGAACATTAAACTTTCCGTTACTTAATGACTGGTTTGTTTGAATCTTTTGATTTGTGTTTCAGGCCAAGGATTTGGACGAAATAATGGAACTGCATCGGAAATTTCTTCACAATTTGAAGCAAAGATGTTTTCTCCATGAAAAAGTATGCCTTGGTTTTTCATTTTGTTTTTCGCGTCTTATTGTAATGACACTCCAACTTTTTTGAGTGTCTTAGTAAGCTACTCGTCTTCTTCAAAGTCAAAACATTTTGAAGTCATTTTAAGAGTTTAATTTATGCATCACGTTAATAATGAAAGCCCATGGCTATCGTTAGAGTACGCCTATGATTAGCTAAGGCCTGATGTTACAGTTCAACATCTTTCTAGGTGGGATAGGTCTTCTTTGAAAAATCAGGGAATGGTTAACCTTTTTTTATGATTTAAGAACGGCCACAAAGGGAGTTAGAAGTGGTGGCAGGTTTTTCCGTTATCGAGAGGATCCTTAGCCAGGGGGGAGGGGTGGGGAGTGGTTGTGGTTTGGTATGTGGGGAGGATGAGATAAGAAGTCTAAGGTGGAAAAAATTGATAAATAATTGTGAGATAACCAGAGACAGAAACAAACCACAAACTCTATTTGATTGCTTTTGTTATAAATTATTTAGTCTGTTGCTTGTCTTCATACGAATTGTGCGCACATGTTCACAGAAAAATTGGTTATGAGTTTTAACTTCCTATTTTATAGATTGGTCGCTCCAGAGAAGCTATTTTCAGAGTTTTATCGCTCGTGTTTGATTTCGAGTTGTTATGGTTATCAAGTGTACACCGTATAGAGTAAGTGTGAACACGGAAAATTTTGTTTAACTCTTGGCCGCAACTACCATTGCATTCGAATTTTTTCTGGTCGCGACGGTTTGGAAATTTGTGAGTAAGTTGAGACGGGTCAACTTTCTAGCGTTTGAAGAAATATAAGTTTTTGAACAACCCTTATCCTAAAACGCTACCATCTTTATTGTAATGGAATTGAAGGATATTTAACACCGATTTTAAACGTTGGGACGTGTGATCATGAACGCTACAGTGTTTGCTCAAATATCCATACACCTAGTGATATAACTTTATTATCAGGAAGAAATTTCGCTTTTTTGCAAACCGAGAAATAGAGAACGAACGAATTACTGTTTTTATTTACTGCGAAATTTAATTTTCGATCATCCGCGAAATAAATTCTTGCGAAATAAATTGAACTTAGACAAACGCGAAAATTAATTCTGCGAGAATGCAAAAATTTTCCGTTTTTTTCGAATCGCAAAATTTTCTTTCCGTGTAAATTTCTTATGATTAAGATGTACAATCAAACCTGCTCTCATATCACATTTGATTATTTCTTCTCTCTCACTCAACCTTTGTCTATTTATTTTGTCTTGCAGCATGAACAGAATCAACACGATTGAGAAAGACTTCAACCGTTGTACATCATTTCTACACTCATTCTTTAGCAGTCTGGCTAAGCGGGGCTCGTATCCGCATTGTAAGTTGTTAGTTTGGATAAAGAAGTTTAACAAGTGTGCAATTCTACAATCCTGTGCATAAATATTGGGACAAATGGATTTTTTTACCAAAACTTACTCCCTCGACACAGACCCCTCCCCCTCCCCCCCCCCCCTATTTCAGTGTTGAAATACCGCTACGGGGTACCCGCGCTCTTCAACATTGAGGAATGGAGGAGGGTTTAGACACAACTCTAATCTGAATTTGTCCCAATATATTATGCAGACGCTTGTATTACGCAAGCGTATGTTTTTTCGTATGGAATACACTTTTCTCTAGAATTACGGTATGATTACTGGCTGCTCCCATTTTTTCATCTCATTCAACTTCAGCGCGACGGCCCTTTTTCTAACTGCGGCTACATTTTTTGTTTCAGTTGAATTTCTTGCGCAATCTTTAAAAACGGAATCACAAGGCCATCAAGCATTGTTCAGAAGATGAAGAAGAACAAAGATGATCCAATAAAGACATGGTTAAAATGTAGACTGAAAGTCCTGCGCCATTTTTTACAAAACATGACGCAGTAGATTATATGCCGTATTAGTTGGTCCAAAAACAAAGTTAGAAGCAATCAAAAATTCTAATAGAATTGGAATTTGTTGAATCTCAGTGGATGTACAGAAGTAAGGAGAAAAGCAAGATTTTGCTAGACAATTTTGTAATGAAAATGGTATCAATGTTGATGCTCTTGTAACATATTTTAAATTTATTTATTGTAAAATAATCTATCAGGGAAACTTTTTTCATTTTCTTCGACTGTAGTAATAAGCAACACCAGGCTAAAGCCGCAGCCACCCAGTCTACATTTTTTCTCTTCAGCTAGCGATGTGAAATCTGAAAATATATTTTGCTTTTTGCATGCAACAAATTATTTTTTTTTCCTATATCCTTTCAACCTAGATCCCAGGCCGTCGTCTTTTTGTATATCTGTCGAGAAACCTTTTCGGCGGATGTCAATAAGCATAGCGCCCAAAGACAAAAAGCCCTGGGGACGAGGTTGCCGTTCTTGTTATGTAAAATCAACTTCATTCTGCTTTGGTCTCACTTCAGTTCTGTGTGCAAGTTTAACCTTTAATGAACGGGGGCGAAAACATCCCAACAGTTGGACCGCCATAACTTCTGAGGACTACGTTGTTATAAAAAGGTTTAGGTCTTGTCCTGGGTCACCGGAACCTGATTATTTGTTGACTGAAAGAAGAAGATCTTTTCAAAAACGGGCCTCTTCTTTAAGAGTTAAGCTGACTTATATAAATATCTTAACAAGGCAACATAGAAAACAAAATTTGAAGAAACTTAAGGCTGAACTACAATATATATGCATGTTGTTGCCTGACTTTATTGCAAAAAAATGTCGCAAGAATTTTACGTGTGCAAAGGAAAAAATTTCATTACAACCTCGTTTCCAGGGAGTCTTGTCTCTTTTTATCGGACTTGCCATCGGATACCAAAAAGAGACCTGAGTGGGGACGAGGTTTGTAGAACCTTTTAGCAGAATAATTCACTGATAAGAATGGTTATGTTATTTCCTCCGAGATCCATTTTGATGTTTTGTTGCGAAGGATCGGAAACAGTAAGTGTTGTGTTTCGCAATAACGTCGCTCGTAATTTGAAACGTTTAACGATATTTAAGTTATTTTTGTTTTAAGTCTCGAGAGAGAAAAGAAAGTATATTTAATGAAATTTTAAAAGTTTTTTTTAAACAAAAAAACAAATGGTCAACAGAGCAGACATGAGTGCCAAGTCGGTAACTTTTGCGTTACCGGGGAAAAAAGTAGCCGTAACAAGTGATAAAACTGCGGTAAAAAGATTACGCGAATTATCGATTCTAACAAACGATAAAAGGCAACGTGCTGATTTGCGAATTACAAAATATAATAACGATATCGAATCCTGCCAACTTCATATGAAAGCCTTAGCCGTCGAAAAACAATTTTACGACAATAATATTCGCGAACTACGAGAAAATATTGCGACCGAGGTTAGTTTGCGAAAGGAATATCTACGAGGCATTGCTATCGAAAAGAATCGTCAAAATGGAATAATGATGCAAAAACGAAAAGAGTTATTCAAACTTCAAAAACAGTGCGAAAACGAAGCAGAAAACATAAGACGACTGAAACGCAGTATTAACGACGAAACGGTTCAAAGAAATAATTTTTTACGTCGAATATCAGAATATAAACAAAGCAAAGAACCGCGACAGAGAAAGATGTCTGCCAGAGATGCACCACAAAGAAAAATATCTGAAAAACTTTTACCATCGTGGAGAAGTTTCAACGATAGCACTTGAATCTAACCTCGATCCCAGGACTCTTTGTCTCTTCATATACACCAGGACGGCGATATCAAAAAAAGAAAAGCCCGAGTGGAGTTTTGTTTTTTCTCCTTAAGCCTTTGTAAGAGGGATTCTTCGCGTGTATGCATGTTCGTGATTACACATTTTTCTTTTTATAAGCAACTCGGTTGCTAAGGGCTCAGCCCTGAAAATTGCCAAAAAACTAAGCAACTGCTTAGCAACACCCAGCCCTGAACTTAGCCAAGCAACTTTTTTCCCCAGCAAAATATTTTATAAAATTAACCAGATGATGTTCGGCAAAACTCAAAAAATGAAAATAAAATGAAAAAGGCCAGACAATTTATCAAAAATTCAGGGAGTGATACAGTGTTTGCGTGATCGCGTGCTTCCTTTCTTTTTCCATGTCGATTTTTCCTTAGCAACCTACTAAGCAACTTTAGCCCTGAATTTCTAAAATTCCATAGCAACCCCAGCCCTGAACCAAAAAGTGGGGTTGCTTATAAAAAGAAAAATTTTCGCGAATACTAATTTGGCGAATACCTAGAAGTAATATTTAATACTTATCTGAAAACGAGGCTCATTAGCACTGCTTAAAAATGTTAATATTGCAAAAAAAACTGCGAAAGATGCATTATCAATGCTTCAAAATAAAAACTTATCGCCCTAACCAGCAAAATATTAAAAAATATTAAAATCCAGGATTAATTTTTTCAATTTGCTTCAAACATTCCAGCACTTTTACAGAATTTTTTGGTAGTAAATTCCAGAATAACTAACAACAGTATCATTTTTTTCTAATCCAGTGTTTAGCCGATCGTTTTCAAGTCAGTTCTGTTGGAAAAAGACAACTATTTTTTTGGCATTCAATAAATTAAAAAATTTTTATATTCATGAGAAAACAATTCACAAAACCTAGAAAGAGGTAAATAAACTATAGCTTGAGGAATATCACACGTAAATAAGTAAAAAAGCCATAAAATAGGGGCAAAGTTTGCAAAATTCCAGGACTTTTGTCGCTTTTTTTGGTCCAGAAAAGTTTGCACTGGTAACATATGTTATGTGAAAACATAATAACATTTTATTTTTCTTGATTTATATCACACGGTTTATAAATATTACAAAACACAATGTGCAAATATAAATTCAAATAAATTTAAACTTAAGGCAAATATAACAGTGAATACAACAAGCTTTTCAATATCCACACTATATTTACAAAAGTTTATAAAGTGTGCCCTCTTTCAGAAAAATTGCAACTGCTAAACAAAAAAAAAAGAAATATAAAATTATCTACAGAATAAAATAAACAAAAAAAGGATATAAACTAAATGTTGCAAATGCTATATACATAATTTCTTCTTTGGCAATACTGAACGTACAATTCATAGGAAAAAATTGAAATTTGCTCAACAGAAACTTAAGTTATTCCAATGTTCGTAATAAGCAACATTATATGAGCTAATTTATGAAGACATTGTAATGTTCCTAAGGACCTCAAATTACTAGTTTAATAAGGCTATACCAGGAGGAATTGGTCAACAGAAGAAAGGTTTACAGTCAGCATTTATTTTCATCAACCATGCAAGATTTAGGAGGAATAGATATCCCCTTTTTTCTATATGTACAAATATACACTACGCATTATGAAGGTTTGATATATACAAAGGATAAAAGGTATATAATAACATAAATCGCCTTTTTACCAGTTTATTTCACAACGAAAATAATTCATGTGTGTGTATTTACATTTGTGTCTGTACGTTCTAACACAAAACTAGTTGAAGTTCGAGAAAAAATTTATATCCAATAAAATAAAAACCATGTATGTTTGTGGAAATTTGCCAATGTGAGTTGGGAATTTTTATTTCAGATGTTGGCATTCGCTTTGGTAATTTTTAAGTGCCAACGTGAATTAGAAAAGCTAAAATGAAAATTACATTTAGCAAAACACAGAGCAAATATAGATCTGTATTCAGAACTGTTATTGACTTCACAATAATGAAGTTTTCTACTTTATTTCAAATTACTGCTGTTGAGTAGATTTCATCTTTAAAACCTGCCAAAGCTTGAAACCATCCTCCAAATCAGGATTCTCGTAACGGAACCGAAAGTACTTTAAATGTTCAGCAACTAAAGCTTGTTCAATTCCTACTAAGGCTTGGTTGGACAGTATTGATTCAAAATTTTCATTATCACATGCATCAGCTTTCGATTTGCATAATTTCCATAACTCATAGCCTCTTTCTAAGGCCTCATTGTAAAAGCGATAATTAAAATACGAACACTGTTCTGCTGTGAGCTTACGTTCAACTGCTTCAACTCCTTGTTTAGCTAGTGTTGCTTCAAAAGAATCATATACTTGCGATGAGTCCATGTCATGCTCTGTCCGGGATGATTCATCGTCATTACAAATGTCAATTTCATTTGTTGGTGATGAATCGCTTTGACTATTTAACAGGCTTGGCTGTTGCATATGTATCATATGTGAAATCACATCTGAGGGTGTGTTTGCCACCGACGAAGTTCGAACTGCATAATGATTAAGAGAAACAGACAAGGAACGTTGGCTTTGTGACATTGAACGGTTTTTCGTAACTTGCAAGATATCTAATTCCGGATGCTTGTTGACAAACAACTTCAGCCATTTTCTCGTGTTTAAAGGATTGTCAAAAGGTCTTCCTTGTTCCTTAGCCAACTCTTCAGCTCTCGTTAAAATTCCTTTAAGCAATGTAGGCTTATCTAAATTTGAATTTTCTCTTACAAATTCCACAATTTTAGCATCACTTTCAGCTGATAAAGGAAATGTTCCTGCAGTCTCTAAATGCTGACGCTTCACTTTCATTGAAAGCCTGTCCAGCAAGGTTGTTCGAGGGATTCCAAACTTTCTTGCAGCGTTTGTTGTAGTTAATTCTCCACCTAAAACAGAGTCCATGGCAGAAGCCATGGTTTCCAGCGTCCATCTTACTCCTCTTGCTGGACTGTTGACACTGCTTAATCTGCGGGCTTTCTCTCCGTCTGTTGTTGTGTTTTCTTCGTCGTTATTCTGATCAGACGAATCGTCATTTTTGATGACAAAGATAGCATCATTTCCCTCACTGTCTTGATCTTGGCTAACAAGTTTTGACATAGAAGACTGAGCCATAGACGGTATAAGAATTTTGTTGCATGCTTGCTCCACGTTTTGTAGAATAGATGCAGGATCTGACTCAACATCGTCAAAAACTTCGCCATTTGAACCAACATCGCAGTCAGTGTCGTCCGCCATGATTGTATTTTGAACAAATAAAAGATCCCGTCAAAAAAGAGTGTGTACGTCACTCGTTCAACCAGAAAATGGCCACGCCGTAGACTAACCTCGTCCCCGGGACTATTAGCTTTAGCTTCCAATATATAGCTAGTGGAAAAAGGGTATGTGCAAAAGTAAATATGTTTTCGTATCCTTGTTATTTACATAAGGCTGTTTTTTGTGTGCTAATCCATAAAGTTTGAATTCTAGCCACTTTTACAATCCTGGATATAAATTATTGCAAAAGGGCAGTATTACAAAGCTCGGTAAACCACAAGCAAAGAAGAAAGCCGTTTCTATGAAGTAAAACGCACTCCGAATTTGTCAAATTTCACTTCTTAATATACACAGCAGATAAGGACTTCGGATCTTAAGTTATTTGGTTAGATCTGAAATTTAAATTTTTGCTGACGTCAGCACGCCAATATCCCTCGATTTTCCGCACCATTTCGAGTCGTTGAGCAGATATATGGAGACTCCAGCTAGCGCATGTTTGACGTTGGTTACTCGTCCTGCTCCCTGCCAAAGTAAAACTGTTGCAGCCTGCCGGAAAGTGATGCTGTTCGGACATTTCAAGAAAAGCCAAAAGCGGAGTTTCGCAGAAGTATTATGTACGGAATTGTAGTTGCATCTAGCACGGTCTAGACGCCTAGTGATTGACTAGTATAGGTGCTTTTAGACGTGACTGAACCCTCGTAGTCGCGTCTTGTTTTTGCGATAGAACAAAAAAACAAATTGTTTCCTGGAGTCCGAAAAAATCAAAGGATACGCCAATTTAAACAGGAAAGCATTTTCAAAATTTACTTATCTGAGTTATAACGAATTACGCAGTGACGTAATGTTTTGATTTTGCATCGAGAACAATGGAAATGCGCACGCATATGTGTACAGGCAAAAAATATAAACAACAGACCACGCCGATCGACGCTACAATCTGCTCTTGAACAGAGAAGAAAATCTTGAGAAAATCTTCCCTAAAATTCTATAAATTAGCGCAAATAGCCTATTTGACCTATGTGGTTCTTCAAATTTAGGGAGGTGGCCTGTGTAAAGTCACACGGCAAAGAAGTAACACGCCATTGACCCAATCTCGTCCCCGGGTCGTCTTACATCGGGACGGCATGCGGGCGTCATCTGGACAAAGTTTTATAAGTGATTGCTGTTACAGGACAAGTATTTCACAGTTAGTTTATGTTCTTTTCCAACCTTGAGCCCAATACCTGTAGCGTTTCTTGATGAGGATGTTTTAATCAAAAAATGCTAGAGGCCCTTGGATTAAGGTTAGTTCTCTTTTGGACGATGAAAAAACTAAAAAGCCATAGAGGCGAAGTTGCCCGTGTCATTTTCAACAACTATGTCAACCTCGTTCCAAGGCCCCCAGAGTCCCTAATAATTCCCGATATTATAAAGTCTATCGAACTTCACACAAAAAGTGTCTAATGATCAAGCCTCGGCATTATTTATAAAATATTTTTAAAATTTTGGAAATTAAGCCTTCATGATTCTTATTAAGATTCAATCATTGTATTCAATCATTTTTCGATATCGATCGCAACAATTTTGCTGCAAATCCCATATTTTGGGAGATTTTGCCAACATTTTAAGAGGAAATAAAGAGTTACGAAGAATCAAGACATTTCTTTTTGATCGCTTTTTTTAAGGTGTGGCATATATTATAGGGTGACCTTGATTTAAGGTTCTATCTACATTAGAGAAGTTGTATACATTGATGATGTATGTAAATATAAAATTTTGTAGTTGTAACTTAAAGGTACTATCCGGTAAAAAAATGATGTGCTGTATAAATGTAAAAAATATATTCTTAATACCTTGATGAAAAAAGAAAATTATATTTCTTTATTACTGTAGTATTTCTTGTTGGAACAACGTCTCTTATTTACTTATAAAAATGTGCATGCTTCTTGCGACGACATTTTGAAATGACTGTGAGACATCGAAAGCGAGGCTGAAACAATATTTCTTCGCTAACGTAAATACCGACAAGGTGAATTTCTTTGCGAAGACTGCGAAGTCGCGACACACAACCATGTGAAATATATTTGTATTGGAATTATTTCACAATATTACCCCTATTACCCCTGAAAAAACTTTAAATCATATTTTCTGTATAATAATTGCGCAATTCTTCGCGTGTTTTTTCTTTGTCTCTATCCACACTAGCCGTAAACATGCTAGTTTTTTAACGATTCATTCATTTCTCTTTATCATTCAAAAAGCGCTAGTTAGCATAGACCCTAAACCTATGAACACATCTATTTTCGTTATTTTTACAATACATTGGAACTTCTAACGCTACTTATTTTTGATCGGATAATACCTTAATACATTCTCAATTGATCCAATTTTTTTCAGGGAACGGATTTAAAAATACATATACCGTAGATATATGCTTATTTTTGTCACATAAAACAGAATAAAAAAAAGTTACGATTCGAAAAAAATGAATGTACAATTTTTGAAGACTTCAGGATGAATCTGTATTTTGTGTCCAAATTTCAGGTTATTTAGGAGATATTTTCAAGCAGATTTCAGGCGTTGCTTTATCCAACAGAATAGAAAGTTGTTTCGTACGTTCCGAAAATACACCTGGGCTAAATTACATTTAGGTTAAGCGTAACCAAATTTCTCCATCGATGAGTAAGGTGGTTTTTCATTCCGCTAAATAACCAAGTCCAAAATGGCGGTCATGCTTCTTCACTTTACAAAAACGACAATAACTTTACTTCTTTCTCTTGTATATCATTTAAAATATCGCTTCTTCTCACTACTGATTATCACTAGTTCACGTCTTGAAATTACAATAATATCCAATACAACACACTTATCCTACTGCGGACGATACTTCTTCCCTTCCCTCCAAGTCACGATAAAACTATCAATAAACAACATCGCAAGAACAATCCACAGTGGTATACAAACAAACAGATACGACGCCATCGTAAAGCCGTCAAGTTTTAAACACAAAAGCATCATAAAGATTATCTTCAACACGAACATACCTATCAGTATAAATTTACGTCGTTTCAAGACGTTAAAATCGTCCATCACTGTCGGAGGATCCCCCCGTCGATAGTCGTATAAAAGCGTCACGACGATATAAACGACGGTTACGACGTCGAGTATCCACATAGGCACAAAGACCACCAACCAAAACCAGTTTATTGTTCCGTCGAGTTTCAAAACGACGAATAACAGAAAAAATGACGTTAAAATCCACAGAAACGTAACTCTGCCGACAAGAGCCATGACTTTAAATGTAATAAAACCAAACTAGATATTTAATGAAAGTTACGCAACGCTTCTGATGACGTTTAAAATAAGTTCGATTTAATTTTCCGTGCTTTTAATGGATTCGAATAATGAATCAATATACTGTTGCTGTTCGGAGAATTTATCATACGTAAACGAAACCGCCGGCGTCCGTGTGATTGTCGTATAAGCAGGTAGTATCAATCTGAAAAAACAAAGACGACTTGTAAGTTAGTTTTTGGGTTGACAAAAGTTATTTAATACTGCGTTTACACTTAGCACTTATACCGATTCAAAGATGGTATCCGGATTTAAAGAATGTATCTGGACTTAAACGAAAACGTAATAGTTTCAAAACCTCATCCTAATTTTAGAACCTTTTTTTCTGATGCTTTTTCGTGTGTTTAAACCACGAAGTATTGGGTTATTATATCGCCTATTCACTTCGGTGCGACAATCCAAGTTGACGTTGGTTGTATTAGTTATGCACTAGGTTCATCCCTGATTTTCATAATTTATTTTCACGGTACTGAACTGAATAAACAATTTGGGGAGTAAGAATAAATAGAGAGTTGGAAAATATATAGCATGGGTATTTCGAAGAAAAGCCTTCATGCAGTTGATTTTACTGATTCTCTTTGATTTCACTGACAGACATGTGTATGAATAATTTTCAATTCTTTCTACCTGATGTGATGCAAGTGTTCTTCCAGCAGAGCTGTTACTTCTTCCTACAAAAATAAGAGTTAAGGTCATACGTCATACAATGACGTCATACAATGCTTTCCATAAACATACGCTATAGGAAATAACGACAAAGAAACACTCCCTTCGACATCGGATTTTATGGTCGTTATATTTCATATATTTACGGTCGAACTCTTAAAAAATGTCATGTCAAAAAATAATGTCATTACGACCGACGTAGGGAGGGAGTGTCATGTATTCCATACAGCTTCAATTAGCTACACAACACATACATCACCATCGAGACAGATGGTCTGCAAAAGTTATCACCTTCTATAACAGTATTTACTTCAACGTTTTCTGCAAAAACAACAATGTACATACTTTGGTGTACGTAGTTCCAACGCCTTCTCTTAACTTCCACACAACATTCGCAGATGACAAAGATGGCGAAACTTGAACCTGAAATTGTGATGGTATTAACTTAGTTACGTGCCATTTTGCTTCATCACGCATTTACCTGTTGTTGTACGTTTTTGGTTCAGGCCTTCGTGAAATGCGCGCAAGGTTGCGGTGACGTAACGTGTACGTTGGCTATCTACACGAAATAACGTGTGCGTTGGGACACGAAATAACGTGTACGTTTCGACACAAAATAACGTGCACGTTGGGACACGAGATAACGTGTACTTTAGGACACGAAATAACGTGCACGTTGGGCACGAAATAACATGCACGTCCTCTAATATTAAAATTTTTAGTTCGCTCTTCTATGCCACTGATGATTAAACGATTTTATCGCAACAATTTTGACATACCAATAATAAAATTTTCTGGGTAGGCTTGTATAGGCCCTATATATTTGCTCACAAAATTTGATTGCAAACCGACGTGCAGATCCCAAGTTATGGGGTCGTCAACAAAAAATTAAGAGGCCTGGGACAAGCAAACGAGTGCCATTTTGGCAAAAGATTTTATGTTAATCAATTCACCTTTATAATATCTATGCATTAATAAAGTTTGAATGCACATGCCTTAACAGTTCTAAAAGTACTGATGACAGAAAATGTCAAAACTTGAATATGACATCATAATTAATGCAGCATAATTAAATTTGAAATTCTTTAAATGTGAATATCTTGAGAACAAAAAGAGCTTTTTAAGAAATTTAAAAAGACTTGTTAAAAGTCCAACATCATTTTATACCTTGGGTTCCCTTTAAGGGAAGAAATTTTCGTAAGAAGGATTTTTCGCGAAAGAAATTTTACGAGAAGAAATTTTCGACCTAATTTTCGAAAATAAATTCCGCGAAATTTAGCAATAACTCCCGAGTTGACATTTTTTCGAAGAAATTCTTTAAAACATACTTTTAAAAACGAAAAGACCTCAATATAAAAAAAAGTCTTCTAATTTTCACCAATGACCCTTTTATATACAAAACATATTTCAGGGTAAGAGTGACAGCTACAAAATATGAACAATTTACCTTCACGATTTCAATATCACAATTTTGAATTTCTTGTGCAATTTCATTCGATGTCAGCAAGTCCTCCAACCCTGACTGCACAATCTCAGCATAAGCTGCTTGTTTTGGACTGTCTTCTGACGAGTGTTCAAACTTGTTTTTATCACCAAACGTAAAGTGACTGAGAAGTTTGCCTTCTACTAGA
The DNA here is from genome assembly GCA_030067915.1 of Hydractinia echinata. Lineage (NCBI taxonomy): Eukaryota > Metazoa > Cnidaria > Hydrozoa > Anthoathecata > Hydractiniidae > Hydractinia > Hydractinia echinata. The sequence continues at coordinate 2,012,064 of JASGCC010000006.1, forward strand.
GTTGCACCTGCACAAAAATCGAAATTCGTGTCATTATGACTACAAACGTTGCAGAGCAGTGTTTGATGAAAGGATTAATTTGATCCCGGTGTTTTTGATATAATTTTTATTCACCAATAAATTTTATTTTCATTACAGCTGTTAAAATTTAATCAAGCTCTATTCAATGCAGACCTTATTGGAGATTTTAAAAATTGAATAGAATGCACAGTTCTACCAGTCATACCAGTCAACCAAAGGTTAATATTTTGCATTCTAAAGGCTGAATTTATCCAATACTTTGTCAAAAAACTATCTAAAAATCTTGCTGGGGTTAGATCAACAAGAAGGTATGCTTTAATGTGATTAGGCCTTTGCAAAGTTGCATTATTGCTGATCAATGAACATGCAAATGAAATGATGAACACAAGAACTCACCTTTTTTGTATTGATACCCAACTGAACCTTTTCCACCACTGTACAAACAAAAAATGTACAGTCAGAACATGAAAGAAATTAGAGATATGTGAGTTTATAGGTTGATCATTAAATAACATTACAATCATATTATGAACAATTAGAAACAGTCAGAGTACGTGTCCACTCAATATTATTTTTCCTGACATTTTCCTTTAATTTTAGACTAAAAATTCCTGATATTTTCCTCGTTCTCTAGTTATTCTGTGCTGTTACCAAAATTCAAATAAAGTTCGGATTACACTGAAAATTTTCTTGATTCAATTAAACCGTTCAATAATTTGAAAATAAGATCATAATTTTGACTGATCATTTGAGGCAAAAATTCCTAACATTTCCTGACATATCACATAAATTGTTGAATTTGGCGAGATTGTAAAAATTCCTGACTACTCCCAACAAAGTGGACACCGTTAAATTTTGCACTTAATGTCATTTTCTAACTCCACATACCTTACTTTTTGCTTCTTCACATCTAATGCATATTTGTACTTTTTGTTTACAATTACTGTTGAGCTGAGAGATCTGAAAAATAAAATACAAACTAACTTTTTAAAGCTCTCCCTCTCTCTTCACAAGTAGAAACTATATCAACTTAAAACATAGAATCATGTACTTCGAACCTGTAAAGTGCAAAAAGCAAAAGTACATTAAAGATATAGTAACCATGTTTATTCTGAAAGATTTCTAAAGGTTTATTCTTTATCTGATTGTGTGGTCTATGAATCATAACAAAAAGTGCAGCACTGACTGTCATAGTTTGTACATGACACACCCTTTACACACTAAGGTACAGACAGTCATGATTTGTAGATAACACAACCTTTACACAAGGGTATAGCCTGTCATACTCTGTGCATGACATACCATTTACGCACAAGGGTACAGACTTCACAGTTTGTGCATTACACAACCTTTACGCATAAGCATAACTTTATATATAACCTAACTTTATAAAGTGCTTTAGTTTTGTTGTACATTCAGATCAACCTATACATTGCATTGAATCAGTTCCAATACGATGATACCATTTAGACACTCTTTTCCTAAAATACTTTATCATACACAACACGTACAAAACTACATGCGAAGTGAAATTAAAAAGAAACGGTTACCTGGAGTTGTTTTTCAAATAAACTTGTTGCAACCTTGTTAGTGTTTTAAGCATTTCTATTCATATTAATAAGAATTTTTTTTAAATATATAAAAACACAAAACAATCAACAATTAAACATATGGTTGAGCAAGACAAATAATGACTTGATTCACCTGACGCTGACCTGTTTGCTAAGCTTTTTAAAAGACTTTCCTTAACAAAACAATGAATACAGCTTATAAGCACTACATAATCCAGCAGCAAATAACTTTTTGACTGGTAGTTCACTCAAGAAGAAAAAAATTAAAACAGACTTAAGTTAAAATTTTTGAACAGTTTTAAAAGACTTGTATAATATCAAATTATTGTATGTGTGTACAACTTATGTGACTACATATATTTGATAAAGATTAGCATCACAAATCATTCAAAAGAAACCACTTAAAAACACTTCCGACAACTAAAACATTTACACTGTTTCCTAACAACATATACTTTTGTTTTAGTGTCACATTCGGAGGAAATGAGAAATCATCTGGAAAACACATAAGTTGTGAGACTTCATCAGGTGTAAAAAATCGTAACTGCAGTCTAGATAGTATTTCATGCTTTGCCTCATCAGATTCAGCTTCTTTGAAGTTTTCACTTGCTTCTCTCAATGTATCGCTTGACTGATCGGTCAGTATAGAACCTGTGCCTTGATAATACTTTGTGTAAGCTTTGGTAAAACAACATGATTGAATGGAGTCTGTGTGAACTATATCAAGAACCGGAAAATATCGTAACAATACTTCTTTCTTCACCAAGAAATCATCTGATTTATATTTACATAAAAATTCTGATAATTTTCTCTGCTTAAAAGTATGCAAAACTGACTCTGCATGTTTACAAACACAATTTTCATGAACCAGACTTTGTTCTTTACAAGGAATCCTTTTTCGATCAATTGTTTCAGTAGAATATTGAAGAGGGAACTGTGTACATGAAAAGGTAAAACTTTTTGGTTGCTGCTTAGCTATTAAAAAATAACGTGTTCGTGAATTAGGAATTCCAAAATCAGTGGGTGACAGTAAAAACTCCTGCACGAGAAAATTTCGAGACTTTAATACTGCTATAAATTCGTTTCGTGTATTTGAACATTCAAACCCCTTGACGTTTTCCAATAAAATATAAGTTGGAGGAGTTTTCATTTTGGATAATATAGTGAGTATATTAAGAAAACTTTTCGAACGTGGATCATTAGAGTGTTCTTGTTTACCCTGTCGTGTAAAAGGCTGACATGGAGGTGACATAGTCCAAAGATCAGCATTCAGCTTTTCGAGATCTGCAATTGCAACAGCTTCGATATTATTCTGTGAAACTTTTGTATTTGGGAAGTTGTGTTTATAAACGGCATTGGCAGTTGTATTAATTTCATACGCTGAAACGACATTGGCGTCTATGTCGGCATATTGTAACGCATAATGCATTCCACCAATGCCACTGTAAAACTCCACCACATTAATTCGAACCATGTTTGATTTCTTCTAATTCTTGTAAAAATATAAAAAATAGATAAAAAAAGATAGAACAATGGATGAAAACATGGTTTTGCTAAAAACATGTAAGTCAAAAACAGAGAAGTTTAAAGTCGGAAGAAAGTGTTTGCCTTCGCTGTGTGAAAGTTGTAAGAATATCTCAAATATATTTTGTAAGTTTTAAACCTAGTATAATATAAGCATAACATTCTAATAAAACAAATGTTTCTATTCACTTTTACGAAAAAAAAATAATTTTTTCATGCCAATTTGACAATTTGTTTTTTTGTCAAGATTCTGTCTAATTCACACTGTTGTTTTGCTGTACCAGGGAATTACCAAAAAATATTACTATAATGAAATTGTAATTAATCAACAATACAAGCATAAAAAATATTGGTAACATGTTAATGCAATTTCTGTGGTAATCTGTAGTATTTTCTTCCTGTAATAGGAGATTGGCTTAAATTTGCATATCTTTATTCTTTATAAAAGTTTATGCACTCAAAAAATTGCACTGCTAAAACCATGTAACCCTTTGACTTCTGAGTTACTACAAAAAAAAGGATTCTGAATATGATAGAAACTTAAAAAACAAAACATGATCAATTTGCAATTGTCAAGAAACTGATGATGTTGTTTCTTTTCAATTTTTCAAATACATTACCAATTCCTCATGCACAACACAAAAATTTGGTCTAATATGATAAGGCTAATAGGATAATGCATACTGTCTTGCATTTTATCATTTTTTATGTATTCTTTTCAAGTAAAGCCTTTTATTGTGCTACATTTAAAGCTTAACTCCCACGAAAAACAAGTAGAGCTCTATGAAAGTTGTCTATGAAACTTTTTATTTTTCAAAAATTCTGCATTACTTTTCTAGATATAGGTCAAACTTACATAGTTTTGTTATTTATGCAAAATTTTGACATCAACTAGCTCTAAAACATGTAATTCCTGTTATGGAGCATAATCAGTCACTATGTATTAAAATTTACGTGAAAGGTTCAAAATGCCAAACTGAATAGCCAAAAAATATTTTTAAACTAAATGCATTGGTAAAACTGTTAAATACAACACCTCACTCAGCTAGTTCATGTTATACATAATTATTGGGAATCTTAAGAACTAGAAAAATTCAAGCCCTTTTCATATGAAATTATCTTGTTTTTTCACGGGACGTAAAAGCTTTAACTTTAAAAGTAACCTTTTATCACAGCTTGAATATTGAGCACTCTTTTAAAACCGTTCCTTTAGTAAGATACAGTAATGCCACTTAATGTTTGCTTACCGACATACATGTAGATCAAGTCAAACATGAATATTAAACACAGTAAAGCTGGCATGCATTATATTTCAAGGCAGTTTTAATGTGTATATATTTTAATTTTTATACAAGAATTCGTAAATATAGTTCTGAAACAATAAATCTCTTCTATATTTTCAATATTTGGTTTATGCTAACTATTATATATTTTTACCTACCTATAAATTAACACCCAAAAATTTTTGTCAACAATGTTAAACAGTATATAAAATATCAATATACAATTATAAAGGTTAAAAAACACCACTAGAACTTAAATATATCGTCATAATATATCAACATAATATTCTTTAGCAGGATTTAGACACCAGTACTGGCACCCAAAAATACTTAAACCCAAAAAATATTTCTCTATTATGATGCCTAATGGTAATAAAAATGGTAAAAGAATTAGATACAAAGCTTTCTATCAGCATTTTATCACAAATTTACTAAGGTAAATATATTATACTAAAAAGAGATTTTTGCCATACTGTAAAAGGCTAAAATAGCAGAGTTCGCATCACTGCATTTTCTCTCTGGTAGTCAGGTATCCAAAAAAACTTTGGATACTTTGCTGTATGTAATATTGAAAGCAAATATTGTAGAAATTTACAAGCTTGTATGAACCTGCCAGTCTTATTGATATTACAAAAATACTAACTTCAAAAATTTTCAAGTTTTCAAGCAACTCACTTTCTTCCATGAATCCATGATAAACGAGAAAATTAGCGATATTATATTATCAACTACAATGTCGCAAATTGTGAAGAAAGTATTTCTCACAAGAATTATTTTAAAAAAGGTTAATTCATAATTCATAAAGTTAAAAGAATTTTTTTGAAGGCAAAACTTTCTGACAATAATTCTATTTGATTTTTGTACAAACAGAAAACATCTTAGAATTTCTTCTCTTAGCACCACTCTACGACCCTATTACTGAACCAAATGGAAGATTCCCATCTGTATCTTTAATCGTTTGATCAGACCCTGATTTCAATAACAATTTAACAATATCTTCGTGCCCACAAGTAGCTGCATAGTGTAACGGTGTCTGTCCATCTTCGTCTTGCAGGTTTACTTCACAACCAACATCTATCAAGTACTGGACTATCTTAATGTGACCTCGATCAACAGCCCAATGCAACAGCGACAAATGATTATCATCTCTAGCATAAATCAATGTTTGGTTGTTTTTTATTAAATGGGATATTTGATCTAAGTCACCAAATTTGCACCAATCAAATACAGTTTTATCTTTGTCTGGTATTTCTTTCTCATCTTCATAAGCCATTGTGCTAACACTGACACCCATGCCACTAGGTTTATCATTTTGTGTCACCGTCACTGTTGTTTCATCCCATTCTGGGTCAAAGTTTTTTACTAAACATATATACTGCCTTTGTGCTTCCTCTCTTGAAAGGTTGGAAAATGATTTCCAGCTTTTCCATTTTGCTGTAGCAGTAAAGTCCCAGAAATATGGTTTGTCAGTATTGCAAGCACCTTCATTGGCTTGTTTATATAAACCATACAGTCGTAACATGTCGTCCTCAGATACATTTTTTAAAGTCCTTGCACGATTAGATGCATTTTTGAATATATCTTCTGTTTCCATTACATTTAAACAACAAATTAAAAAAAGTTTTACTAAGAAAAAAAAACATGTAAATACAGTGAACATACTGCAACAGAAATCTTCCATATCGAGTAGTCTCTTATAATAATACGGAGACTGTGTCTGTGTGTCTGTCTGTAACAGGCAAAGTGGAGGTGTTCATTTTCCTTTGATCTAGCCGAAAAAGTAATGTCTTAAATGTTAAATTTTCTGACGTTACGGCACAATGTCAATATCACTACTTTAACGTCAATATCTTGATATAAATTAATGAAACCATTACAAGGCACTAAAATTTTAAGTCAAATAACTTGGAAAGAGGTAGTGACGTCAGTCATTTTTTACCGCGCATGTTACTAGGGACACCTTGGAATCAAATTGGGTAAGTTTCCAAAACCTGAGTCCCTGAATCTGTTTCGAGATGGACGGGTTGACGACGTCATCAAAAAACTTTTAAACCCCAATATCTCTGCAACGGGTATACAAATTTGCAAAATTTTGTGTTTTGGCTGGTCTTTGCTGACGTCAGCAAAATTTTTAAACCCTTATATTTAGGCATTCGTCGAAAACATATAATCATTGATTAGCGTTTCATCAACCTCTACACATTACATGCAACGGGTAAATTTTTTTAACTATTGTTTTAATTAATGCTAATTTTTATTAAAATTTAACTTTTTTCTCATTGTTCCTCTGCCTAAGGGGATTTCTCCACAGGCTTAAACGAATAGTTCTATTAATAATGGCCATGTTTTATTGGCGAAATGTAGTCAAACATTTTTTAAGTCGCAAAAAAAATTAACATCTGTTTTATTTTTAGGTATCAGATATTTAAGGTTACAACATTTTGGTAACCATATTTATCTGATATAGCTGTCTCTTACATTTTTTAAAATTTTGTTAAAAAATTCAAAAAGAGATCACCCACCCCCTTCTTCCTAATGGTCAAAATAAAAAATGTTTGTAAAGAGATAGGGGATATGTGATGCTCTCCAGGAAAAACGACCAAAATTTTTCAAAATACAAAATATATATGAAAAACTTTTTAAAACATAAAAATTACATCTTCATTAAACAGTAGTTTGCAAGTTTAATTTTTCGTAATTCATTTCTTTTTTTTATAATATTTAAATTGTGATTTTTTAATTCCATTGCCTCGCCAAATTTTATTGTTTGTAAGAAGTATTAAACATGGATAAAAAAGAAACTTTAAGTGAATGGCTTTTGATGAAAACCATTAAACAATTAGATATGAAAAGAAAGATTTGTTTGCTAAGAATATATCTGGATGTTTTTTACCGTATTTCAAAAAGAAAAAATGAATAAAATACAGGAAACACAAACACTTGCCTCTTGAAATGTTTTTTTAAAATGATTCTTTTGTTTTTTACAGGGCTGGGTTATTCATAACGATCACATTATATATCTTTTGTTTTTATATTTCACATAACACAAACAGGAGATTTTCTTTATAATTATCCCTCTCGATTTACCATCCCTCCCAGATCACCACCTGCCCTAAAATCAAAATTTTACATATGTACCCAGGGCACTTAATCAAGCATCCACAGTATTTTATCCTCACCTATTTTACATGGAAGAGATCCAATATCTACATTTGTCCAGGATGTTGGCTATTAAAGACAGGAAAAATTCAGATTCTGCAATTACACATTTGTCAACATGGTAAAAGTTTTGGAATATTTTTAAGAATTAAGCAAAAAAGTTTTTTAAATAATTTGATTTACTTTGGATCAAATAGCTTTTATAGCCTAAAATAGACTAAAATTTACTGTTTTTTAGGGTATTTGATTTTATTTATTTGTTTTTTGCTACAACTGTCTTTACCACACATGCACAAATGATCACAGGAGGGAATACGAGGGAGCTTTTTTTGCCCTACAAAAGGTGGAAAAGAGAGTGAATAAGGTACCAGTAGCCTTTTCTTGCTGGGAAAGACAAAGGTGGGTGGGGAAAGGAGTATACATAGACAATTTTAATGTTTGCGTTTTGACAGGATTCTTGTGAGGTGTAAAAAATCGGAAAAATCGTCAAGCAATAAAATGCAGAAAACATTTCCTGGTGCTAGTAGGATCGTTTCCCTGATGTAGTTACCAAATCTTTACTAAATGTGTCGATTTGCGTAAGGGGTCGTATCACGTTAAAAGTCGTTCAGCTAATATCCTTGCTCTTTGCTTGTTAAATATCCATGGACAGGGAACGAATAACGGCTATAAACAGACTAGTGGGAAGTGAACTTTGAACCACGAAGCTTTTTTCGCCATTATGCTTATCTAAATGTAGCTTTTAAATACACTGAAATTGTGGGTTGACGGCTAAAATCTTTAAAATTTTGACGAGTTGTAAAAGTTCAGTAAATGCGATTATGTTTGGAAATTTTTGCTAGAATTTTTTTTTGCCGACTCGACAGTTTTTACTAAACATCAACAAACAGCATGAGGATGATGCAAATTTTTATCTAAGTACTTAAACTCTCTGCAGCTTTATTGAATTCTTATTTTAAAATAAAGATGCTTTTCGGAAAGATTTTGCTGCAGCATGGAAAGTTGGGACTGAGACAGTTTTCAACCCTCAAACTGACACAAAAGGGATTGAAAAACTCGATAACAAAAGTGTATCAAATTCCCCAAAGAAATGCACGAACCCACGCACGAACTAACGTTAGATCATGGGAAACTGCAAAAGCACCTACTAGGCTTGGAGGTATATATTATTATATATTTGTGTGACCGTTATTGAGGAAAAAAAATCAACATTCTTGGGACGTGACCAAGGTGCCACAAAATGGGGATGCCAAATTGCTGAATCAGAAACAATGCCTGAATGAAAAAGGCTGCATCCATTTTAAAAATTAAAAAAAAATTTGCCAAGTGATGTAGTGGGGTATTTCGTAGAAGCTTGAAGCAGTGCCAGTGACAACAAGATTTTTTATACAGTTGCGTTGCAATATTTCTAGTGAGTTCCATCTTCTTTATACTCTACTATGTCACATACCCAAAGTTAAATTAAATATCTGAAAATTTTAGGATTGTCTTGTATGTCACCAGAAGCAGTTTATTGATAAGTACATTCACAAAATTATTTACATCTACTTTGATTCATGTCTTTATTTCCAACAGTGAGCATATATACCACTCCTCTATCATCATTGATATGGGTCTGCAGCCCTCTGAATCCACGTCCACATTTAGCTTTTGCGGTAGTGAATGTCGTTGAGGCAGACCCTGATGATGTCAAAATTTTGCTGCAGTGGTTTTGAAATTGCACAAAAAAATACTACCTTTTTTTAACTTCATGGTGTATCGCTAGATAAGACGTTAAAAACATACTGACCAGATCTATTAAACAAGAATAAAACACCTGTACAATAAATTGTGCACTCCAAGCTTCAATAATTTGGGAAGCGTATGCGACCTTAAAATATAGGAATTAAAAAAAAATTCGAAAAAAAAAAATTTCCTTTGTCCCTGTAAAACTAGTCAGAGGTTGCTGTTTTGGTGTTGGGAACAAACATAGTATAACTATATAAAAAATGTGAATTAATAAATTAAATTACGGAAAGTTGAATGATGCCTTATGATGAAATCATTACTTAAAATAATATTATTATTCCGTTATTGCCCCCCCCCCAAAAAAAAAATTTTTTTTCAGTTGTTTTATTTTTCTCAGAAAGAGGATCATGCTAGTGCTTATAATAATGTTTTCAAACCTGCTGATCCTAAAGCTGCTTTTACACTTTTATTATGATACATGATATATGATCATATAAACCACCTGCTCTTTTCATCATATTAGTCTTGGTCATGAATGGTGTGCGATTGCACGCGTACGCCTCCGCACACGCCATGTGAAATTCGGGCGTGCTCTTTATCACACACCTTGTTCTACTTCGTACACACGCCAAGCAGAACTGAGCTATTTTAGAGTAATCCCTTACCCAAACTTTACCCAATACATAATTGTTCTTCCGTGTTAAAATGTATCTCTAAAATGTATTTCTATTAAATACCCACCTTCATTAAAATTGCTGACGTGAGATACATTTCAAATGTTTTGCGTCAGCATTGCGTTGACAATATTTTTTTTGTTTTTCAGCTGGCAAAAAATTTCGTCATTAACCTTGTATTGATCTCCTTAAGAAAATGACAAATGGAAATGAAGTACAAGTCCTATTGACCTACCTTCCCGATGGTGTACTTCTTAAGTTAATAGTTCTGTCCCAACTAGCTCTCTGTGTTTTAAGACTGAATTAAACTGATTAGGAAGTAAGTTGTACACGTGCTATTTACGAACTGAAGGTCAGGGCATCATTAAGTTGAATATCGCAGAAGTCGCCGGTGACATGCTTCGAAAATGCTTGTCACAGGCACAGGTCAATGCAAAGCAAAACTGTACAGGAGACTCAATTGTTAGAGTCTTCGCAGAACATCTCTTCTCACAAAACCGAGGGCAGGGCTGACTTATTGCCTGCTGTGTCGTGTGGGAGACAGAACTTCTGGACTTCTTTTTAATACGATATACAATTTTTTCGATTATTATTACTAAACATATTTGATTTCTCTTTCCCCTTTTGAAAAGGTTTTTTAAACTTTATTGAACATGTTTTTCTTTGGTATTATTACATCACGAGAACATTCGTCTGAAAGCTGTATTAAGGTACAGGACACCTAACCTCTCCCATGTTCTGGTTATATTTAACTTGCATGGGTGCGCACTCTTCTCGCAGTATTCTCTGTGACGATGAAGGTCGGACTGACTTGTGGCATGGTTCCAAATGGTCTTCCGTCTTTCGTTCGAGTCTCAGTGTAATGCACCAGCCGAGCATAAGAGTGTCAGCATGAAGGAAAGGGGCCGACTTTAATGTTCTCTATACCTTACGTTCTTCATAATAACACCATTCATTTAAATTTCACAACAAAATTATGTCGGCAATTTTTTTGCCAACTAATGCTTCAAAAACTCTGCGCTGCCGCTCTCCTGAATGTAATAATTGCACGCCAAAATCATAAGCTAGGCGTGTGATACTGATTGCACGCCTGTATTAGTGTAGGCGTACGTACAACCGCACATGGGTGCAAACATTTATGACCAAGACTGCATATGCACTGTTGTTACACGATCATATATTGTGCATCAAATTTTACTTTCACTTCTTTTTCTTCATAAACATAAGCGACGAGGAACTTGCCACCACTGGCGTAATAGTTGCAGTGTGTCAAAAAAAAAGTCAAGAAGAAGAAAAAGAAAGTATTGGGTTAAGCCGTGCCTGAGTAGGCGGGGCCGGGTACGACTTCGTCTTTATGAGACTTTAATCTCCGAACTGCGTTTAGAAGAGGAGAATGACTATAAAAATTATCTCTCCCTTAAGGCTATTTTAGAGGGGGAGATTTTGGGTTTTGTTTTTAGGGGGTGTGGTAATTTCACTATCCCTGTTGAATTCAAGGAAGGTAGAAACCTATGACTATAAAATTGACACAGTAACTAAGCAAAATAAAAGAAGTGATTTGACTTCAAAAAATTAATGCTGACCTCATTTTTTTTGCTGATGTCATTAATTTCTCCAAAAAAAAAAGCTTCGGTTTTTTCTGATTTTTTCATCTTTTCACTTTATATTTGCCTAATATGACTTTAATATGTCAAGGACAAGTATGCTAAGATTATAAGAAATGTTTCTTTATAGAGCTCTATGTATGTTAAAAGTGTTAAATATAAAAAACTATTTCCAACCAGCACTAACAACATTTAAAAAAAATCCTACTCTTTTGTTTTAGTATTGGAAATAAAACTTTCTGATATCTTCAAACGTTTGGATTTAATCAAATAACCAAATAACTAAGTCTACTTTAAACATTGAAAAGTTCAAATTGTGTAAATCTATTATACTGCTGAATTTACTACTTGTTGGAACAGACTTCAAAATTTGAGTCTTGATTGATCCTATGTTCTACTGGACAATATCTCAAATCTTTCTGAATTTTTAAAATAGTTATATAAATTTGTTGTTAAGCATAAATTCCATATAAACATCACCAATATTACATTTTAGCTGAAAACATTGGCAGGGCTGTTTTAGGCGGCGCTTGTGCTGCAGGTGTTGGAGCCTTGTGTTTCTATGGATTGGGTTTATCAAATGATGTTGGAGCTATTGATAAAGCAAGGTAGAATTTTTTATACCTCAAATATGAACCAGAAAAGCTTTAATTACTAGAGCCAAAATATATAAGGAAGTGATAGAACAGAAATTTATAGGGTCAAATTTGCAAAATTAAAATGAAAGATCAATTTCAATGATTTTTTTTTAGGTTTTGGCCTGACGAGATGCGCCAGCGTGTCAAGTCAACCTATTTGTACTTTACTGGAAGCCTTGGCATTACTGCTGTGTCAGCATTTTATTTAAGCAGAAGCAAGGCTGTCTTTCGCATGATGAATGCTAACCGGTGGCTTGTAAGTTTTGATTGTAAACCTGTTGTTTTTGCATTTTGATTTTAAACCCATAGCTTGTGAGTATTGATTGTAAACCCATGGCTTGTAATGTAATTGTAAACCCATGGCTTGTTGGAGTTTATTATAAACCCATGGCTTGTGAGAATTGATTGTAAACCCATGGCTTGTAAGTATTGATTGTAAACCTTTAGCTTGTAAGTGTTGATTGTAAACCCATGGCTTGTAATGTAATTGTAAACCCATGGCTTGTTGCAGTTTATTATAAACCCATCGCTTGTGAGAATTGATTGTAAACCCATGGCTTGTAAGTATTGATTGTAAACCTTTAGCTTGTAAGTATTGATTGTAAACCTTTGGCTTGTAAGTGTTGATTGTAAACCCATGGCTTGTAATGTAATTGTAAACCCATGGCTTGTTGCAGTTTATTATAAACCCATGGCTTGTAAGAATTGATTGTAAACCCATGGCTTGTGAGTATTGATTGTAATCCCATGGCTTGTAAGTGTTGATTATAAACCCATGGCTTGTGAGTATTGATTGTAAACCCATGGCTTGTGAGAGTTGATTATAAACCCATGGCTTGTGAGTATTGATTGTAATCCCATGGCTTGTAAGTGTTGATTATAAACCCATGGCTTGTGAGTATTGATTATAAACCCATGGCTTGTGAGTATTGATTGTAAACCCATGGTGTGAGAATTGATTATAAACCCATGGCTTGTGAGTATTGATTATAAACCCATGGTTTGTGAGAATTAATTATAAACCCATGGCTTGTGAGAATTGATTATAAACCCATGGTTTGTGAGAGTGGATTAAAAACCCATGGCTTGCGTATAATAAAGGTTTTGTGCTTTAATTTTTGTACAACAAAATTTTCTTCCTTAAAACGTTCGATTTTTTGTTTAATAGGTGTTTGGTGGTAGTCTCGCTGCTATGATTGGCAGCTCTATCGCTTGTCAATCAATTGAATATCAGCCTGGATTCAATGCTAAGCATCTTGCATGGACAGGTATTAAAATTTTCTTCTTCTTTTTTTTGAAGCTCTTACCGTACCAATTTAATGGTCAACTGACACGATATGAATTTGGTTTCAACCAAAAAAGTGTTAAAGGTCGTACACAGTGTCCTATTTTTCTCTACATAGCCATCAACAAACGTATAAAGTCAAAAAATAAGTATACGGAAAAAATAATTTGTTTCATCCCGTTTGTTTTTTATCCTCTGATTTATTTTTCATCTACCCCTCAGTTTAAGTATACCCTATTAAGTTTTGATTCCTACCCCCAAGTTGCATGCCAATTTTATGATAAAAAAGGTTGTGGATGGTGAACTGTTTACAAATTTTCTTGCATCACCCCCTCATCCCCCAATAAAGCCTTCCTCTCTTTAATATTTTTCGAAATTTCCGGGTAAATTTAAAATGATCCTGCTGCAACTTAGAAACTTTAAAATTCTTAAAATATTAATTTTATATTACTTGCTCCTATTCAATAAGTTTAAAGGTTTAGTCATGGAATTTTTTAGTCTTTCTAGATTAACCTTGGTTGTCCTTCAAGACTACACCCGCACTTACACCTTCCCGTGTAACTGCAAAACCCACCCACCTATGTCTCAAACGCATTTGTTTTATTAATTGTAGTAATACTTTTTTCTTATATTTTAAATTTAGCACACAGTGGAATTGTCGGCGTTGTTATTGCACCGTTGATGTTAGTGGGTGGCCCGCTAGTGTTAAGAGCGGCTGCGTACACCGCTGGAACAGTGGCTGCACTGTCCTTGACAGCAGCTTGTGCACCTGATGAGAAATTTTTGACATGGGGTGGGCCTCTATCTCTCGCTCTGGGTGGTATTTGCGTGGCTTCCATTGGTAAGTGACTAAATGATTTCCTAAAGTATATGAGTTATCTTTCAGTTTTAATTTACTAAATCATTTGTCATTAATTTTCATACGATTAGAAACGATTTTAGTACAACAAGGCGAGTATACAGTTTGTTAACAGGGGTTCACGATCAACAAACCACGGATTTACAATCGTGTACAAGAGGAAACGATATAAAGCGAATTTCCTCAAAATGATCTTAGTGATGAACCACCTCAATCTTTTTTGAGTCGTTAAAGTGTTTCTGAATTTATTCTAGGTGGAATGTTCCTCCCTGCCACATCTGCTGTTGCACCAGCTATCAGTTCACTTGTGACGTATGGTGGACTGGTTGTATTCGGTGGTTTTATGTTATACGACACACAGAAGATTATAAAACATGCTGAGCTGACGACTTATAGTGGGAAAAGTTATGATCCTATCAATGCGTGAGTATTTGTGGAAATGAAATTTTTGTAATTTCTTTTTGTCAGTTTTTTAAGTACCTTTGACTAGAAAATTATTAGACAGCCTAACATTTTATCCCCCCTTCCTCTCCTGGACTATAACCCAAGACCTGATGGAGGGCCTGCTTTTTCTCACTACTGAGAGGGCGACCTAAATTTGAAGGGAGGGATAAGACCCCTCTGTTTACTCATGGTTTACTGTGGCTAGAAACCTACAAGTTGTGTCAGTACACTGACTTTGTATGGAGCACGGATACCAGGGCTTATCTTAAATGCACTTGAATGTTCAATAAATTTTGAGCGCCTTCAGAGCGCCCCTCAAAGGGTCGGCGCTGTCTGTAAAATCGAGGAAGTTAGAAAAATGAGCTGGAAACGAGGAAGCCAATAACACTCAAGAAAGTTTATAAAAAATTAAAGTTGTTTTATATCATTGACATTTCTCGATCTGTGCCATATATAATAAATTTTGTCATGTGAGATTGTATTGTTTTGTTTGTTTGTTTGTTTGTTTGTTTGTTTGTTTGTTTGTTTGTTTCGCAACTCCAGGTTCATTTTTATTTTTTACGACTCTTTTTTCAGTTCAATCGGAATATACATGGACACAATCAACATCTTCATCCGAATACTAATGATCATGGCTGGTAACAACAGACGAAAATAAAAACAGCCTCAATTTTGATTTGCTGTCTTTTCTTTGTACAAATGCATGTGAAATATTGTTTAAATTTGTAAACCAATTTCATGTTTTTTCTTTCAACACGCATGCGTCTAAATTCCTTTTTTTAAACTTTTTAATTTCAGTCGGATATAAAAAATTAAGGCCTGGAAACGAGGATGGCATATGTATTGCATTCCCAGATTATGAGAAACCTGAGAACTTGAGCAAATTTGAGGGTAGGTTTCTCCAAATGTGCGTATATTTAGCGTTTGTAAAAAGGGACTGGTAATAACAGTTCGTTACAAACCGAAAGCATAGTTCGACTTTCGTGTACATTTAGTATACGCATGTGTTTATTTATATGATGAAGAAAGCTTCTGCCACGAGAAAAGTGAGCAAACAAGACATGGCTGTAGTAAAGAGAGGGGTATACGGAAGCAAAGAAGATATATTCGCAATCTGTAATGCTTTGTGAAAAGAAAAACTTTGAGGTTTAAATATAGTTTTTACTTTTGAAACAATTTAGCTTAGAACAGATTTAGATGTTAAAAAATCTAAATTTTGATGTCGCTATGACTTTTGACATTTTTGGACCCTTTGCATTGTGTTAGATAGTGGTGGTGATTTACATCCTCCATTGATTTACCGTGTCAATTCAAGATTGCATGGTAACCTTCAACATCACGATTAAAGGAACGTAACCCTTCTTTGTTTTGACACCGATGACAACAGTAGTAACAACTTTCCACTTTTCACCATCAAGAGTTCAAAAACTGTCAATCTACTCTTGGAAGTTCTTTACTTCAATAATATATCTTTAGTTCATACTTTAATAGATGCAAATTTGGTTTTGTGCAACTCCAAAATAACAAACAATCAAAGTCCTTTGATATTTTTTACAAAAACGAACCGTTTGCAAAAAGCATGTACAATAATTAAGAAATTCAATCAATTTACTAGATATTCTGGACAGCACTTTCACAAAGAGTAGTGATAGATTCTTGGCATCATGTGCAAATGGTTTTACAGAGCAGTTTTAAACATACGCACAAACCACTGTATTTTAAAGGCGTTAAAAAGAAAAAGAAGAAATGCAAAACTAAAAACATACAAATGCAAATTTGAAAACTTTTGGTGATATTGGGAGTTCAGCAGTTGTTAAGACAAACACGTTTTTACAAAAATCCTGGTAGCGCAGTTGGAGCACTTTCGATGGCCCATTTATTGAAAATAAAAACTTTAAATTAAATGGTGGTGCATTAAAGATAGGATATGTTAATAGTATTCTGATACACATGCTTATTTCGTAAAAACACAACATGGTTGTATGGAGGTGCTATATATAATCGATTGAGTAAAATGTTCATTAGGAACTCGGTATTTGATAACAACTCGGCTTAATCAGCTTTTAGATTTAATCAATGTTATGATGCACAACTCTATGCAAAACAAGAAAGCTCTTGGAAGTCTGGTTAACACTGAACATTTTTTCTTTAAGAATGTTAAAATGATACTGAGGTCAGTGCCAGGTACAAAATATATTCACTGACTTAGAACAGATTCCAGTGTTTCAAGAAAACGTGTTGAACATTTTTACCTTTACTTGTCCTACTAACAATACAGCTGAATATAACACCAAAAATTTTCTTGTACAAGTTGCCAAAAAGGGAAGCTACAGTTTAGACAAAATCCAGATTTATTATTTAAACAACTCCAAGCCATATGTAACGTCAAATGTAACTTGCAAGAGATGTCCTAATGGAGTGTGATAAAAACATTCTAATTATTTTAGGTAACTTTTTGGGTATATATTACGACAACTGGTGATGTACCTTTTATACCCTGTCCTCCGAAGTATTGCTGCAAACCAAAAAAGTGTAAAAGATACAATTCTTGTTGCAATCATCGAAAAGGGCGGTTATGTGGAAGATGTAAAAAGGGCTATTCGTTAGATATGTTAGCCAGAACTGCATCAAGTCTGATCAAGGTAACACAAGTATCTTTTGGATTTTCTTCATTGTGCTTAGATTCACATTCACCTATGTACTAATGTATTTAAAAAAAAATTTCCAACATATCCAAGACAGTCATGAGAAAGGTAATGCAACTCTCACAGTGTATGAGCTGTACCAGGGGAGAAACTGACAGAAGTTATTGAACATCTTTAATTAAAAGGGAACACAAGACAACCAATCAAAGTACTTCATAACATTCTTCTACAAAAGGAACTAATAATTTAGGTTTATTAAAAATCCTATTCTTGTTTTATCAAACGGCTGCTTTGTTACACGTCACCCACTCAAGTCATCAATATTCACCTTCAAGTTTGAGAATTTATCTAACCTCTGTCCATTCAATCAAAAGAGTTCGATCGAAGGTATCGGAAAAATAGTTGGAAAAGACAGAAATGTATTCTCTGAGTTGAAAAATGCTAAGTTCCTATAAAATTGAAGCAAACAGTCGTCCAACTTCTCTTTGTTATATTCGTATAACCAATACAGTGTTTAAAAACATCCCTTTGTTGGCATTCAAGAAAATAAATATGTGTATATACAAACATCCACCATTGATATTTAGCATCAACGGTGGTATGAGTCGAGAAACAAGTGTTTTGTATCCAGACTAGCCAACATGATCGCGGAAAAAAGAGATGAAACAAAGGGAGTAGTTGTAGCATGGCTGAGACGCAAAGTTTGGTATAGTTTGGTGCGTTCGGCAATTTTATGTCTGCGTGGTTCCGGAAATATTCTGTCCGTAGCATGTGCGAAGACGACGTGCTGATTACAAATGAGTTAGCAATTATCCGTGAAAATTGAACTGTTAAATCGATATTTTAGTTTATGTTGTGTTTGGAATCTTTCCACTTATAACGTCTACGTCCATTCAGCGTTCAACTTAATAGGCAAATAGGCGGGTTATATTTTATCTTTACCATGGTTTAATATCAGGGAAGTAAACCTTTTTTTCAGTAAGTTTTTAAACTGCAATTTTTCTTGACGTTAGGCAATACCGCCCCGTCGTTGAAACTCTAAGCCATTTACACACGGGCGTAATGTATCCCCGCAACTCTAATTCGTCAATAAATACAAGCTTTGATCTGTCATTATCCGGGTAGACCAAGCCAAAAAGTCACTTTTTTTTTTATTTCGTGCGATTAGTTCCGTTGTTTCAAAATGAACTATGTGAGTTTATGTGGGTGGGTGGGTTGAGCGATAATACAGGTATAATTTCTGTCGCACACAGTGTTGCGTCCATTTGAAAAAAATCTTTTTCAAAATATAACATTAGTGCAACTACAGTCAAAAAACAGACTACAGTCTGTCGTTATCCTTGCCAAAGCAACACGTTTATTTTACAGAATAGGTTTCCCAGAAAGTTAATTTAGACAACAGTATGTCGTTACCTTGTGGATATTATAACTACGAATTTGTGTATATACAGATATTTATTTTTGTTAATTAAGAATATTTTTAATTTTTGCACCAATTTCGGCCTAAAACAGTATTTAGTTGACAAAAAATTAACATTCTATTATCGCCTATCATTTATTTAGTCACTACGTCAATTTTTTTTCTACAAAACATTTCATGGTTTTAAAGCCAGAAATTTTTAAAATTCAAATTTTAACGACATTGGTGTGCAAGAATTTCCTAAATCTTCTGCCGAAAAAAAAGAATAGAATTTTTATGTTAAGCCATTCTACCAATATCACTCAATGGGGTCCCTCAATGCTAATCCAACTTCAAAATTGACCGGAGTTCCTTAAGAGATAAAAATAAATTTATATCCAAGCAAAATAAAAAAGAAAAGTTCTACAATTGTTCCACAAATGTCGATATCGATGCTGTTTGACAAGGTATGTGTGACGTAAAGATGCAGCAGATTTGCGAGCTATTATGTGACATCGTAAGGTCGCTTGTCCCACGTCGTTAAAACAGCCATCGTTAGATGTTATGTCTGTGGTAGTTTGGCCACGAATATTAAAAAATATCGGCCGTTGTTAATTTAGGGCCGGTGTAAAAAAAGAGCCAACCAAGGAAATTTCATAGTTGTACTAATCCAATAAAATACACGCCTTGCTTCCGCAAAGACAAAGAATCCTGGGGCGAGGTTGGTGATTAATATTTGATAAGCTCTTTCAGATGTGTGCCATCGGGCACGTAAATAGATAATTTTGATCAGGAAAGATAAAAAACTTTTATTGCAAACAGTATTATGTAAATAGCTTTACGAAAAATATATATATATCAACATACGTATAGTGATTAGTTCACTGATTATCACGCGACTTCTACCTCGCGACGTTTGCAATAACAATAACATGTCAAGCACTATGGGCGGTGAAAGGGGGAGAACGTTTATATACACACTTAGGGTCAATCTCGACCCTTTTACCGTGACGGCGAAACTCTAACTATCAAAAAACCAGCGCCGTTGAGAACCAAATAGTCCGTGGGGACGAGGTTGACTTATTGTACTTTATGGTACCAAGTGGTATTTTTGCACGCATCCTAACGGTAGAGTTGTAAAGGTTTAAGTTTATAAATTTCTTTGTACCGAGTAGTTCCTGTTAACACAACTCCATTCACACCTGTGTTTACATCTGTCGCGTTTTTTTAAGATTTACATTTGAGCATTGTGATATATTAAATATATTAAATCAAAAAAAAAAGAAATATACAAATATAGCTTTAAAAATCATTTATATTAAAAATTACAAGCCATGAAAACCTTTTTGCATTACAAATCTTGGAACATATGAAGCCCTTGCCACAGATGAAAAAGTTTATCTACTGGCCGAGTTAAGATTATGGGTAGCATTTGTATGAAGCATTTAGATGTAGCTGATGCCTCTGAAAATTCGACCGCGTCGCCTCTTACTGCACAAGAAATACACTTAGTCAATGAATCATGGAAAGTTGTAACGCCACATTGGAAAGAAATATGCGAGCTCGCTTTTGAAAGGTGAGTGGTACAAGAAGAAATTGCTACATTTTTATGCTGCAAAACCTTAGATCCTAACCTATTAAGTAACGTCAGGCTCAATAAGTTTGTAGAGTTCTGGAATTTAAAGCAAAAAATATAATTGAACCTCGGAATTGATTGTTGAGCAATCTCGTCTCCAGGGCTTCTTTTTCGCTTTCTGATAAGTGGCTGCGCGAAAACGTCTTTCGCGCCAATACGCATATCAGAAAGCGAAAAAGAAGCTCTGGGAAAGAGATTGATTGTTGGGTTAAAACAAAACTAAAATTGGTTCTAAATTAAGAGTGTTCTTGTGGCAATTAGGACTACCTAGCCTACA
Organism: Hydractinia echinata; assembly: GCA_030067915.1. Lineage (NCBI taxonomy): Eukaryota > Metazoa > Cnidaria > Hydrozoa > Anthoathecata > Hydractiniidae > Hydractinia > Hydractinia echinata. The sequence continues at coordinate 2,032,811 of JASGCC010000006.1, forward strand.
TGCTGTTGTTGTGATATAAATATGTGGTATATGGCCACACTGACCATAAACTTTGGTAGAGTGAGGCTAACTATGTTAATTACGGAAACATACTACTTATATTTACAAAAACCAGCCTCGTTTGCAGACCGGTCTGTAGAATTTCAAGTTTCCAAAGTTTTTATTCCTATTTTTGATAGATCATTGTCATCTTATGGAGTATTACGTACTTTCTTTCGTACTGAAAACCCTGAACTTGGTTTACCAGAAGTTTTAAATTCCTCGATTATTCAAAATCATACGGATAATTTCAAGAATTTGGTAGAAAGGGCCATCGCCGCTCCTTCGTTGGTGCAAAAACAACTACTAGAATACGGTAAAATTCATTATGAGTACGGAGTGAAGGAAGAATACATACAGGTATGGTTACCGCTTCTATTTTATAGTATTCAGTTTTTTGGTTTTTTGTTTGTTTGTTTGTTTGTTTGTTTGTTTATTTTTTTCGAGTGGAATAACTTAACCGCATGCCGCATTTTTTACCATATCTTTGTTTCAGAACCTTGCGAACAATACAAAAACAGAAGTATGTTGCTATATAGAGGATTCAAGTGATGGAAAAAAGACACATCGAGCATGGGAGCGCGTGTTTACATTTTTAAGTGACACTTTAATACGTGGTATGGAGGGAGCAGAAGAAGAAAATGGATCAGTAGAAGTTTCAAATGGAAGAGAGAAAGAAGTGATTAATGACTTAGGAAATAACTGTTTGGCTTCGGAGAATAACAACAACTGAATTTAACCTGATCCACCTCAAACTTAAATTCCGTCAGAAGAATTTTAAAGTGTTTTCGTGTTAGTAGACACGAAAATTCATCATCTAACAAAGGCCTAACGGTTGGCTTTGAGATTTTTTCTGTTTTATTTGTGTTTTTGTTTTTCTATGAAAAAAAATATAATCAAATGACTAAAAAAAAAACAAGACATTTATTATTTACGTCATATCTATATTTAGGTAATTGATTTTGTCTACGTTCATAGCGAATACTTTTATCATCCCTGATTCGTTGTTCTAAAAATTTTTAAGGTGGTGACAAAATAATTAAATAATTAAGCGAATCTCGTAAGTAAGTTCAGCGCTGTCACGATTTGCTATAAAAACAAATGGGAAACGCTTTTACTTGTTTTCACGTATATATGTTTATGATTATGTTGTTAAAAGACTGTAGAGGAAAAATAAGAATTTTACCCTTTAATTAATCAGAAATCCATATTATAATACCCGTATACGTCTGTCCGTCTGTCTGTCACGCAAAATGGTAGCTTAGCTGCGCAAGTAGCGAGACGCACACAATGCTGTATAAAAAGGACGGGCTAACCCGTGGAATTTTCCACGGGCCACCGACTAGTACGTTTAATTAATCCGTAGGTAGTGTGTAATTAGTCACTTACCGGTTAATTACAAATTTTTAATGACTGTTAAAATGGGATTAGGGTGAAGGATTTTCTCTACAATCTAAGAATTGAGTCCAGGCAAAGCAGAATCTCTTTGATGTTTTAGTAGCTAATCACTAGCTATTATAGTTATATGCTTCATAGCGAAAGGCAAGCATGGTCAATAAAAGTAGGCCAGATAGCAACCATAATTCACTCATTTTTATCTAGCTAACTAACTATTAAGAAAGCTAGTATTTCATACTTAAGAGTCTCTGTGTTTAAACTACACGATGTATTTAATGAACAGTATAGAGTTGTGTTCACTGGAGTTTCAGTAGCAAGAGTGTTTTTGAAGTAGCTGTGATTTTGAAGATTTTGTAACACTTCATTTAAGAAACGTTCTGGTCACAAAAAAGAAAGGTTCTTTGACATTGATAAATTAAAATAAATCTCCTGTGTTTTTGGAGTTTTTTTGTCACTGCAATCGAGTAAATCATCAAAAGTAAAAACCACGGTGGGGACGATACTTTCTGAAACTAAATCAATATGCTGTTTGTTCTTGTATTTTGGTAAAATGCTGAGCATAAGATACTGTTACCTTTCAAAGATCTTTTAAGGTTTTTTGGCAATATATTTGACTTGACGGCTGTATCGTTTGCACGATAGTTCTTTTGATCGGCAAGTTTAAGGGAAAAAATATTACATCAGATCATCCTGTTAACGTACGCGACTTTTTAACCAATTTTTGAACTTCCTAACTTTCCAATTGTTCATTCTGTTTCAATGAAATATTGTCAATCCAATTCAATGTCAATTTATAACTGTTTCTGTATCGGTATTTTGCGTATATCTTGAAAAAATAATTGTATAGCTTTTTTTTAAATCTTAGTTTTGTCAACATCCCAAAACAAAAACACACATCTGGTAAACATCCGTTTTTATAAGGGAAATGTTACGTCCAGTGAAATTTTCAGGGTTGATGATATTTTTGAACAAAGAAGAATTATTTATACCAAATGGAGAAAATGTCTTTCAATATCGAAACTTTTTTTATCGGATTTCCGCAACGCAATACAGAACTTAAAAAGATAAATGCAAGATGTTTGGAATTCTTTTCGAATTCGAAAATTCGAATGAATTTCTTAATCCCCATAAAACTTTTTAAATATTCTGACACTAAAATTTTCAGGAAATCCTTGTTTAGTAGATCACAGCAGGCAAGATCTATTATTCTTCTATTTAAAATTTTTGTTTCTAGGGATTAAGGAAGGTTGAAAAATCAAAATCCGACATGTACAGGTGGTTGCTGCCCAGTAAACACAAAGACGTCTTAAAGACGGCTTTTCTCGTCTTTAACTCGTCCGGACGTCTTTTGACTAAAAAAAACGTCTCAAAGACGGCTTTATTTGGTCTCTGTAAGACCAGTAAAATCTCGTTCGAAAGAAACGTCTCAAAGACGTCTTTATTTGGTCACTGTAAGACCAATAAAATCTCGTTTGAAATGTTCGTCTCAAAGACGTCTTTATTTGGTCTCTGTAAGACAAGTAAAATCTCGTTCAAAAGAAACGTCTTAAGGACGTCTTTATTTGGTGTCTGTAAGACCAATAAAATCTCGTTCAAAAGAAACGTCTCAGAGACGTCTTTATTTAGTCACTGTAAGACTAATAAGATCTCGTTTAAAATGTTCGTCTCAAAGACGTCTTTATTTGGTCTCTGTAAGACAAGTAAAATCTCGTTCGAAATGAATGTCATCATTTCTTTTCGTTTTAAAGATAATTTTACAACAAACAAATAACTACGTTATTTGTTTGCTCATTCGCAATAATGGGCGTACAAATAAACCTTTTTGATATTTCAGAATTTCTTATACAGAGGTAGCCAAAAATTGGAATTAAATTTGTCTAAAAAAGGATACATTTTACAATGAAAACAGCGTTCGAATGACCGCATAGAATAAACTTGTAAAGAACATCGTTCTATTTCAACAAATGTTGCATTTGACGTTTACTTTTGAATAGAAAGGAATAATGTGCTCCATAAAACAACAAGTAAATAGCAAAGCAAAAGGCTGTATTTACCCGAGATATGAATGAACAATGAAGAAAATAATATGCTGATTAAAAGTAAGTATCTGAGATTTTTTTTTGTACTTTCTCGGGCAGGAACATTCGCGATTTTTGGTCTTTCACGCGGAAGATTATGCTTACGACTTATTTTAAGCGAGTTTTAAATCAAGGGGAGCTTTCATCAATACTTGGGAAAATAATACTTTAAATGCTTAGTTTACACATGTTTTAAAGTTTTAGACCTATAAAGTTTGTTCTTGAAAAAAAAAAGCAGTAGCTACTTTATATATTGGTGTAATGACTGAAATGCATTTTATTAAAGGGTTGTTTGGATATAACTTCAAAGAATGAACACATCATCCAACATGCACAATATGACAGACATATTTTACAAGCAGGGCTCAGACCGAAGTGTTACTGATTGGCGAAAATAAAATGACGCTGTTGTTCAAGACAACCTTCAAAGATACTAACTGTTATTGTTTATGGTCAACAATTTTAATTTTGTAGTATTAGCTACACTGCATATTTTGTATTATGCACGCTTTTTTTATAAGCAAAACAGCAGTTTAGCTTAATGCAGATTAGGTTTTTCTGTTTTAAATGCTTGATGGTTGCTTATCTGTTGTTCATTGAACATTCATCTTTTAGAACAAAAAACGTTTCCGAAAGTAATGATTTTGTTTTCGTTGTTGTTGCTTATAAAAAAGCTTGTATGTGATATTATTTTATTCTTATTAAACTTTTTATTTATATAAATGATAGAAATATAAATTTTCTATTAAATACTTCATCATCGTTTTCTTAACCCTTTTCTTGTTTTGGTTTGTCACACCTCCATCAGAATTAAATTACTAAAATCCTAATACGCATAGGCTAAAATTATTTAAAGCAGGCCTGCCTTGGCAGTATAACGTTTGAAACAGAATAAATAAAGACGTCTTATAGACGTTTTGGTACCTACGGGAACGTCTCTAAAACGTCTTTAAAACGTCTTTAACACGTCGCAAAAAGACGTCTTTTTTACGTTTCTCAAAGACGTCTTTAGGCGTTACGCTTCAGAGACGTCTCATCTGGTCTTTAAAAGACGTTTTAAAGACGTGTTTAAGACGTCTCGTGTTTACTGGGTGGCTTTATGTTATTTATCATATGGTTTATCAACCCTAAAGACCTGTCAAAACGAATATTTTTTAAAACTTGGTACAATCTTCAGATTTCGGTAAGTTCTCTGAAGAGGTTCTGAATAACAACTTCAAATAAAGAGACTTCAACTTCAAATACATATGTACTACACCTTAGCAGCCTACCGACATCGAAGTATTAAAGAACTCGTGCTTCCCTGTGAACATTTAAAAACTGCTGATAACTACCGTTATGTCAATATTTTAGGTTAAAATTTACATACTTGAAAAATGATTTCCTTTTTTGCCTCATATTATTTTTTATCCAAAACAATTTGTTTAAGCCTAACATTCCCTTATCAATTCAGTTATTAGTTCTGCCTTGATACTTATAAAATGGTAGACATTAAGTTCGCAGTATCTAAACCGATGATAGAGAAGTCACGCTCAATCGCATGTAATTTGCACGACAGGTAAAACAACCAATGCATATTGTGATGCACAGATGCAAAAATGTTGACCAGTACGTTTTTTTAAAAAGCTCTGTTATGATTCCCAACTGAGGTTGTGTGATTTTAACAGTAGATCAAATCAGTTGTTTAAACCCGTGGAAGAATCCATTTATAAGAAAATTTTTTAAATTTATTGTACTCCTCATCACAAAAAAGTTTAAGCGAAATAGACAACAATAATAACAATGTTTTATCACCTGCAAATTTGCTGTCAATGGTAGAGAAATGAACAATTTATTTTGTTTATTTAGCAGTGATTCCAAATGTGGGGAGGAATTGTGGGGTATGTAGTGATCAGAAAATGTTCGGCTCAAGTAGGAAGAATTTGAATGTTTGATAAGCCTAATACTCAAAGCCTGATACCAAGTTGAACTTAGGTTTGAGCCGATGAATTGATTTTGAACGTGGAAGTAAAAAGCCAATATAATGACTAAAGAGCCTCCACCATAATTGAGACGCCCATAGAAATTTTTGAAATTTGACCCTGTTCCTGCCGGGCTATTTGGGGTACTCAATGCTGGAGAGTGGCTGATTCTGCACCCTCCCCCCTTTTGAAATTTCTTGTCATAGTCTTACCATAAGTGACAACTTTGTTGGAAAAGTCCCTATGTCCAGATAGTTGCCGTGACTTTTTTTGAAAATCAAACAAAAAAAAAGGGATTTTGAAGTAACTAAGTTATTTCTGGAAACCCCCCTTTCTTACCTCTTTTTGACAATCTTGAACAGCGACAAGAAAGATTATCAGAAAGAGAAATGGAGCACTGGAAAGAGGTGACTCACTCCCATCGGCCCTGCCTCATTAGCCTTGGCGTTCACAAAAATTCACGGTACGGTTTTTGCAAATATTCTATAAACTTAAAAAGCATTACAATGTAGTGGCGAGAGAACTTTATACTTTTTTCGCTTTTGAAAATATAAAAGGTTGCGATCTTCCTCATTTTTAAAAGCAAAAAAGAAGCCAATGGAAACGAGGTTGATTCACACAAAGCATTTATCAAGAAAAGTATAAAACACTGAACAACCGTGGAATTTGTACCCGGAAACTTCGAAGCAATAGTCGTTCTCGTAGTGGAAAACCGTCAAAAGGTCGCTTGTGGAAACATGGTTGTTATAGAGTTTCCCTGAAAGAAATCCAACTTTTCTCGTATTTTGACAGTGAGTAAGAAAAACGTTGTGATATACGGACACACGCAATATATTTTTTTGAACACTTTGTTGCGACGGCAAATTCCCTTACAATTTAAAGGACAAGCAAGCCTGTGAATTTAAAGGACGAGCAGCCCCGTGAATTTAAAGGACGAGCAACCCCGTGAATTTAAAAGGACGAGCAACCCCGTGAATTTAAAAGGACGAGCAACCCCGTGAATTTAAAGACGAGCAACCCCGTGAATTTAAAGGACGAGCAACCCCGTGAATTTAAAAGGACGAGCAACCCCGTGAATTTAAAGGACGAGCAACCCCGTGAATTTAAAGGACTAACGACTAGTTTGAATATATTCTCTGAAAATCTCTGAAGAAAGGTTAGTCTTCATGTTTCTGTTGAAGAAAGTAAATTGCTTACATATTGATTAAATTTTTATAATATAACTGCAAAATCTTTACTTATAGGGAAGATGGGGTTTTACCCATTCTGGCCCTTTGCCATGCATGTGTACAGACAAGTGTTTAGTTTAATAATATATACAGAAATAGAATCATAATGACGACATCCTCGTACCCAGGCTTCGTGTCCATTTTAACAAAAAATCTCTGTGTGGATTGAATAAAAAAAATAACTATGCACATTTAAACCAATCTCATCCCCAAGGATTTATGTCTCTCACGGGTACTGCTCTTACTGACAGGAAGACAACGGGCCTGGGATCGAGGTTGCATTTAAACTTATTTGCACTGTCAACATTGATGACTGGTGAGAATAAACTTCGATGTTGTTAAAAATCACACATCATCAACAAGCATGATGATTGGATGATGAACCTCAAGGAAACACATATGAACCAATCACATGCTTCGATTTGTTTTGTTCGTGCAAACAAAGATATGAGTTGTATACCGACATCAATGGATTTTATAACTTTATCAAATAATAAATATATTAAGTGATGAGTTCATCTTATAGTTTTGTGGTTGAAAGTTCAGACGAAAAAACAACAAAGTTTCAAGTCTAATATTAGCTAATATTAGCCTGTGGATATATATGAAACAAGAGGCTAACAAGAGCTGTTGGAGGGTATAACACGTGGAGATTTTTCTTCTTTGGTTCGGTTTGTATCAAATTTGCTTCGAACCATTACGGGTGATTCGCAAATCGCAAAGTGTACGCTAAATATCACTTCGATGGAGAGAGGGGTTACTTGCTTTGGCATTTAAGTATTAGACCGCGAAATCTTTTTTTGAGAGTATAGAATGTATTTTGAACTAATTTGTCTTCACAGGAGTTCGAGTAAAGAGGGCATGTCAATTCAGGGGTTGGCGGTACTCTAATATTACTTATTCTGATTGTTGACGTTTCGAACAGTGGGGAGAGAACAGAGAAGTAACAGGTTCTCGATGATAAGACTACCTTTGTTTCTGCGAGCCACCTAGCTTATTATTAACGATAAGTGCATTTGGTAAAGGGTATTGTATATACATGTTAAGTATATTCTATGTCTATAGAAGCTACCTGTCGAAAAAACAAAATACCCAAAGCTACATGTAATTAGTAATTCGCTCAAAAACATGTTCTGTTTCATAGCTTATCAATGAATCAATCAATCCTTAGAAAATAAATTAGCACAATTCCCAAAAACTTCTGACAAATGAGGAGAATAAAGAAAAAGAAGACTCGCGTCACAATAATTTGTTTCGACAGTCATCGTTTTCAGGGCATTGTATCTTTTTGACAAATTTGATGGAGATCCATGTACGACTCTAGGCAAAAGACCCCGGGAACTAGGTTGCTTTCACTCGCATGTATACACTCATGTCCAACCTAGTCTCCAACCTGTTTTATTGTACGTTAAATATAACAACTGGAAGTATTGGATTAAGATGCGTTTTTGTTCCCAGGTCTCTTTTTAAGTAGCGTAGGTAACTTTAAATTTCACATTTGAGACGAGCATGTTCTGAGAAGTTGTTAGCGGCTCCGTATTAATCGGGTGAAATTGTATTGTCCTGTCGTCTTTGTAAAATTTGACTATTAGTAATACTTTTAATCCTTATATTTAGACCAAAATGAATAATTTCACAGTTTTCTCCAGCATTTTTTTATGCATCTTTGTTTTCATAAGTTTCAAGGCAGATGCAACAGAGAGAAGTCAAACGGATGAATATCCCAGAGATCATCGCACATATCTTTACAATTACATGTATAAAAAATGGCCAAAGCTACGTGACCGATGTAAAGTTATACCAAATTGGCAAATAAACGGTACAAATCCGATTTTGGAGGAAGGTGAAAAAGGATACACAGTGGTTTTATTTTTAATAAAAAGAACATGCGAATTTTGTTTATCTCAGCTCGACTACTTGAATGACCTGGCTAAATACTTTAGGTTTGTGTTACGTTTATTCCCTTTCGTTTTCTGGTTTCTTCACCTGGAAACAAGAAGGTAAATAGTATGTTTGTCCTGAGGGAGGGCGGGAGGTCAAGTACTGGCAAACTAAACGAATAGTAGGAGGGGTCTATTTGTTTAGCACACGTTCGTCTTGTGAAAAGGATTTTTTCCCTTTTTCCCTGTGCATGATTTTTGACTGATTGTCTGCGGTATCCATGTTGGTTAATATGGGTAAGCAGTTGGTTATAAGGACGACTAAATGTGTCAAAATAATGACCAACTGATCCTCGCTTTGTGTTATTAGCGTTACAATGGCTGCCGTTCCGTTTTTTAAAGAATTATTAGGAATGCAATTCACGCAGTAGCTTTATATATTATATTTTTTTATTTCTAGAGCAACTGAACGCAAAATTTCATTCGTTGCACTCAATCATAAAAAGCAACCCCTACCGCGATCAATATACGAAGCTTATCCCTACGTAAAAATATACGAGGAACCAGTCGATCAGGATATATTTAAACAACTCCGCGCAAGCTGGAAACATATACTGATTTACGATGCATGCGGTAGGAAACAGTATCATTTTAATTGGCCGTATAGTTGGCTAGGATATCCATTTGTAAGGTAGGAATCCAGGAATCTTTGTTTTAAAATGTATTTTTTTCTTGGAACGAAAATGTATACCTCATTCGCACTAATTTTCGCACGTATTGATTTCAACTCTACGATAAAGAGTGCTAAGTAACGGCTGTATATATCCGAAAAATGAAATCCGATACCATTGGTGATACCCGGACCCAGGACCCGCGTCCTGATATTTTGAAACTGATAATCAAATTGTTGAATTCTTTTCTTTATTTTAATCAGGAAAAAAATATAGTGAGAAACATATTGTAAGTCAAAACATGGTCACTTTTACCCACTCTTTTAACATTAACATCATTATTACAGAGCGTCCAACAATTCGCCGCTATCAAATTAATCAATTATAAAAAACCCGTTTATAAGAAACTTTTACTAGTGCAGCGTATTTACTCAAAAAAAAAAATTAGGGAGCTTGAGATCCACTGTTGCAATACAGCACTTTCCCTACACAATTTCGTCTTGCAAAAAAAGAAAAAAGAAAAAAAGTGCAGCATGCCTGTTGCTGTAAAAATATTTTACAGCAAAGAAATGATTATATCTTAACAGAACTACAACTTCGTACAATGAAATAAACGTATGGCAATATGGAGAATTCTCACTGCAAGACTGATTTTACCTCTCTAGAAAAAGATGAACATGGCCGTCTCGCTTCCGGATATAAAAAAGAGACAACAAATGCGGAAGCATGCCGCGTCCACAGCATTTCACACATTACGCGCATAAATATATATTTTGCTTTTTCTCATCGTTAAACAAAATAAGGTATTGGGTATTAGTATCATGGGTCTCGGGTCTTGTTTTAAGAGTGTGGGATTGCGTGCATCACCACGGGTATCGGATCTGAATATTCAAACATGCTAGTAATGGCTGTGCTGCCTTGTTTGTGGTGTTATCACCACTCCTCTATAGGAATTATATTTTACTTCAATATAGGTTTGCCATGTTGAATACTGTCCGGCATCATATACGCCTCTGCGGAAAGTGCAAACCACGGGTGGTGCCTACAACCAAACACGTGACAACAACAACAACAACAATAACAACAACAACAAAAAAAACAACCATAATTTCGTACAAGATAAAGAATATTGACGGACCGTTCACCAACACATGAGCAGCATACACTGATTTGGCTAGACTCAACTTTGGTTGCATTTGTTTTTAAAAAGAGAACCGGAAACTAAGTTGGCCATGACAAAACTAAAATATATAAGGCAAAACTAATACAGTATTTATCTTTGTAATGTTTGCAGCAAACTTATTTATAAATTCTTGTTATTGCTTTTACTCTTCCAACATGTACCATCCGTGGTATCTTGTCTGAAGTAATTCTCGACCAAGAATTTATAATAGCAATCTCGTCCCTAGGGCTTCTTAGGTTTTTTATAATTAGACGGAACCTAAATATAAAAATCCTAACTGGGCGAATATTTTAAATCTACAACATGGATTCCAAGCCTTATAGCTTTTTAAGTCCACTTTGTTTCTTCCTACTATATTAATACCCGTATCGTGTTATTCCCACCTCTCTTATAGTAAACCTTCCTTTGAGGCGGACTTTAGGGCGTAGATTTTGAGAAATAATCCTGCCTCTCCATCCAATAATCCTGCATGCAGTATACTGTTTCCAGATCAGACTGATTTCACCATTGGTTTCATCAGCTCAAAAGGGTCGATATTTTATAGAACTTGTGCATTTTCTGAACCAGACTTATGATCAGACATGTTAGAATTTCAATTAAAAGTTTCTCATTGCGCAGAACTGATCTGCGTTAAACCCATTTGCGTTTTTATGTTTTTTTTTACGCATAATAATTCTGTGTCTTTTTTAGGAACTTGATGATTTACCTTCGCAACCTCGTTCCCAGCGCCTGATGTCTCTTTTCTATAACCGGGACGTATCGCCGTCCCGATGTCAAAAAAGATACAAGATGCCCTGGGGATGAGGTTGTTACCTTCGTTGAAAATAATACCAACCTGATTTTCATATAATCTTATTTCTATGGTTGAAACACTAACCCAGCAGCGGGAATGATACGGTATTTTGTTCAAAATGATAGTTGAATCGCTACGTGTCAAGGCGAAGTAGGAAAGCCAACAATATTTACGACTGGCGAAAATTTGAGGACCAGAATTTATACGACAGTCAAACCCGCATATTTTTCTACAGACCAACATTAGTCTCTATATAATAATAGCTCTATTTTGTCTGTTTAAAATGGTTGAACACAGTTTTATTTCCGGACCGCTGTGTAGAGTGATTCATTAAGCTGATATAAAAAACAACAGAATCCTAAAAAATTTTTTTTCCAAAACAAGCAGTACGTGAATTAAAAATGGATAATAAACCCAACCTCGTCCCAAGGGCTATTTACATGCGGATGGAACTTTTTAAGGTCCCTTCCCAATCTAAAAAAATTACAAATTCATGGGGACGAGGTTGTAATAAACAATACTAGGAAATTCTTATTTTGATGCAACAATTTCAAAAGTAATCTACATAATTTTGATGCATTTTGGCTTTTACCAACCTCGTCTCCCCAGGGTATTGTGACCCCTGAGCCGTTATTACGGAGAGATCTAACAAATTTATCAAGAAAGGCAAAATGCCCTGGGAACGAGGATGAGCTTTAACTGCATTGAAATAGTAGAAGAATAAAAATCGGTAAAAATTTTGGTCAGTATAATTACTAAGCAAAAAATTAGTCACTGTTTACCGACGCTGTTTCACCAATAAAAAATTCTGAAAAATTTCTGCTCACAGAAAATTCCTGTCCTATTTATGTTTTCTTGTCAACCTCGTTCCCAGGGTTTTGCGTGATTTTTTTATGGCAAATGTCAAAAATGCAATAACCTCTGAGGATGAAGTTGGACTTCCTGCTAGATTTGACTTTTTAAACGTTCCTACGCCACAAAAGTCACGTTTTTTCACTTTAGTTCTTTTTATAAAAACAAAGTGAAATGGAAGTGGTTTCCGCTAGACGACTGTGTTATACTGAGCACAAAAAACAAAATATGCTGTATATAGGTCACGTGAGTTTAAGAGTCCTTGATAAAATGCAAAACAACATTTAACATACCGGTTTTTTACAAGCAACATTTTTTAGGTAACACAAGGCTCAAATCCTTCAAAAAACGATGCCGAATTAATGTTAAATTCCGCATTTTTTAAACAAGGACGAGCATTCGTAATCCTTTATGTCGCATGTTATCTTTTTTTTCACCTCGTTCGCAAATTCTCCTGTAAATTTAGTGTAAAACTCACTTTAGAAATTGGAATTAATCAAAACAATAGCTATTTGAGGTTGCTACTTCGCAACTTTGCATGGTCATTAAGTACTCATTCGCAAATTTTTGTTCTGCATTTTGGCACAACTTTTAAGATCCTATTCGCAAAACTTATTTTCGCATTCTTTTTTCTTGCAAACAATTTTTTTCCATAAATTCATATATCCATACCCATAATAAATCCAACGTGACCGTTACATTTATTTTTGGATAGATATATTAATCAAGTCTTTTTCACCATGTTTTAAATTAACTATTATTATTCTTATTATTATAATTATTTTTATTATTCCGAATATTTATACAGGATATAGCCACTTCAGTTTTGGAAACACTGTTATCAATGTGGGTCCTGTGTTCGAATGTATACATTAAGTATACACCGGCATGGCCTACCCAATTTCCCTCACAAGGCATGGGTTGACCCGTAGCTTGCTAAACATGCCTGCGCTGTGGAGCAAACCACGGACCTTGTGATTGTGCAAACGCCATAACCACAAGGCCGCGCGCCACTAAAGCTTTACCGCGACTTTCGTTTTGCATTGTCATCTGACGTTGTTTTGTTTTTTAGAAAATTTGGAACAACTTTCGCCATCATTATCTTCGTGTATATTTTTGGCACCCTCGTACCTATAACTATTGTTTTCAGTGATAACACAAACACAAACTGGCCCTGCGTCCCGAGTCCCTGGATCCCAGGTCGCACTTTTCCCGTGTATCTTTCGATTGATGCGCGAAGTAAGAAAATGCTTGAATTAAATCAATTTCAAATATATTTGTCAACAAGCAACAAGTGAGCAGTGTAAGATTCTTATGTAAAATTTAACTTAAGCAAAATAGATCCTCAGCCGCTTTTTTGGGTTGCTTGTATTAAAAGTTCGCTGGATTCCCATTTGCAACTTAACATTACACCTGAGTAGGAGAGCGGTGTTGTTGTTATTGTTTTGTGTTATATGAGACATACAAATTTCTACTTGTGTACATAGCAATAACAAGTTTTAAAAACAAGCTTCCTAACTACGAATTATCAAAAGTTCAACAAAGAAGGTAAGTCCTTCGAAGGAAATTTCCACAATCCTTAAATAATTTTGAAACTTATTAAGGTATTTCTCTTCATTGTTTTTATCAACCTATTTTCATAATATACACACTCACCATTTTAAGTGCACGGTAACCCTCTTAGACAAATATATCCTTTGCTCGTGATAATAAATGTGGATGTTTATCTTTTCAAGATGGCGGATGGTTGCAACGCCGTTGTCGCAAACGCGATAAGCTATATTGGATGCCTAGTGGTATTTGTCGTTATTTTTATCGTCAAAATGCCGGCAGACGGAATTTTTCCATTGGTTGGAAATATGTTAGAGGATAATGGAAATAAAATCTCCCCAAATGCGGTTCGATATGTTCTTCTCACAGCGTGGTGCTTTCATTTTATGCGTCGTGCCATCGAAGTATTTTTCGTGCATATATATAAAAGAAAAATGTCCTGGATTGAAACGATTGGTGGTGTCATTTACTACTGGTGTTTTGCAATGTTTAATTCTTGGGCTATCGAGCTTTACGCTTATACCCCGACTTATCTATCGCTCATTGTTATCGGGATAACTTTATACATAATCGGGGAAATCGGAAACTGTTTTCATCATTACAAGTTGCGTTGTTTTCGAACAAAAAATTATGAAGATTCTGGAATGATTTCTATTAAAACAGGCCGCGTCGTTCCTCACGGCGGATTGTTCGAGTATATCCTGTGTCCTCACTATTTCTGTGAGATTTTAACATGGCTCGGATTTTTTATGGTGGCGTGGACACTGTGGTCGTTGTTATTTCTCCTGTGCACGATTGTGACTTTGGTGGTGTATTCAAGTAAAAAACACGAGGGATATTTAAAAGACTTTCAAAATGAGAGTTATCCGAAACGGAAAAGATTGATCCCATTCGTATTTTGATGCACACACAAGACCGGCAAGAAGGCGATGGGTCCTGAAAATAGACATCTCAGCTGACACAATATTTGTTTATTCTAATGACAGCGTCATTCAAAATAATAATACATTTAATAAACATATATATTTAGAGACTACACTTGCACGCTTCAGTTTATTTTTAAAAACTTTCTTCTGGCAAAAATAAGACTTCTTCTTTTCCCTTCCCACACAAATTAGTTCCATAAAATTAAGCAACCATTAAGCAACTTTGGATCTAGATAATAACTGCATAATAAGCAAAATCGTGTATTTTAGGCGATTGCAAAACGTCTAGAAGACCATATCGTGTTTTTTTAGACTTTGTTGGCAGCGTTCAGTAACTTTCACAGGGATCACAAAAATTTAATTTATTTTTACTACCTGGAACTGGAACCCCGAAAACTGGTTCTATCATAAGGGTGACCCACCGCTTTAAACTTTTAATTTATTTTAAGAGAATTTAGGTTAAAGAACTAAATTTAACATTTTCAGCCCAAATTTTAGGTTTGTTAGATTTTAGGAAGCGAATTCACCCTAAACAGTTGTGATTGACTTTTGCGTTATTAATTGCTAGTTTCGCTTCCTTTTCCTCAAATTTCTTCTTCAAAAAAAATTATTAACTAAGCGAAAATGTAAAAGGCAGGTGAGCCATATAAATTTCTTTAAAGAACATCCACTTTTATTACATCCGATCTCAATACTTTTGTGCACAGAGAAACTTGCCCAATTATACTGTCTGGTGAAATTGCCTTTTTTGTTTGCGAAACGTTTATCACAGTTGAAAATAAAGAAATTGGTATTATCAGCTTTATTATAAAAATAGAAGTTGTTATAAAAATGAAAGCAAACATTCGGTCTCCTTTAGAAGAAAAACGCGGTTGACAAATTTAAAGTTATGTTTCCTGTTTTCATGTTCCAAGGTCATGTGGAAAATAACAAATTTTACAATAACTTGAATTAAATAGAAAACTCGCGAAATTAGAATTGTTTTAAGAATACAAAAATACGATGATAAATTCAAGTTGTATGTCTGCATAAATATATTGTTCTTGGATATTACGAACCAATTAAAAATATACATACATCTCGAGCAAAACACATTAGTTGAAATTAACCGTAAAACCGTTACAATATTTCGTAACGATCAAAAGTCAGAAAAATCGTAACAGCCGTAATAAATCGTAGTCACAACAAATAATAACAGTCGAAACAAATCGTAACAGCCGTAATAAATCGTAGTCACAACAAATCGTAACAGTCACGAAAAAATCGTTGCAATCGAAACAAATCGTAGCAGTTACGAAAAAATCGTAACAATCGAAACAAATCGTAACTGACATCACAAAAAGTATAAAAATAACGATAAAAGTATTTAGTTTATGCTGAGCGCAAACTCGATTTTACAAAAATAAAAAGTCCTGATCCACTAACATAAATTTTATAGGTCGTTCTAAGATAGCATAAAAAAAATTACAGGGCTTAAGGTTGGAGAGCAGACTTTGGGCGTGCTTTGAAGAGCTTGAGGTTAGAGAAAAGACTTTGGGCGTGCTTTGGAGGGCTTAAGGTTGGAGAGAAGGCTTTGGGCGTGCTTTGAAGGGCTTAAGGTTGAAGAGAAGACTTTGGGCGTGCTTTGAAGGGCTTAAGGTTGGAGAGAAGACTTTGGGCGTGCTTTGAAGGGCTTCAGGTTAGAGAGAAGACTTTGGGCGTGCTTTGAAGGGCTTCAGGTTGGAGAGAAGACTTTGGGCGCAAGGAGTGAATTTCTTTACGCAAGAAATGTCCAATAAACAAAAAAATAAGCCTTTTATTTACAAAAAATGATTCTTTACCCTTGGAACTAATCTGAACTTGTTCGATTTCGCGAATGTCTTAAACCGTACTCGATGAACTTTTTGCATGCTGTTGGATACAATGTTGCTCATGTCAACTTGTTAAGACTGTCTTTTTCTGATTTTGTTGTTTTTGTTCGCGTTGTGAAAATTAAGAAAGTACTTTAAAATTTTGCTCAAGAGCAGATGTGAATTAAAAAAGAAAGCGTATCAAAAAAAATCTATAAAAAATGCAGCAAAACATATCTGTCAAAAAAGGATGGGACACTGAGGACCGACTAAATTTAATAAAGAAAAGCTGCAAAACAGAATGGAAATAAAATCCCTAAAAAGGCTCACACCTGGTAAGAGATTCCTTTTTTATCTTACCACAGTTTCGTCATCTGACATTTTCGATATACGTGAAGTTTTTTTTGGGTGGACCTTAGGTTGGACTTTAGGTTTGCAACTTTAATCTTAAGAAGAGTTAGCTGTCCACAACAACAACAACAACAACATAAAAAAAGAGAAACATAAATCTTGAAATTCAAAACAAAAATAAATACTTGTTCTTTTAACACAACACTAGGTTCTGCCGCCACCTTCTTTCTCGATAGTTCGTATTACAACGATGAGGATTTATATTCGTCCACGTAAAATTTGTCAGTTTCTTCCAGGGGAGAAACAAAATGGATTTGACTGTTTTGATAAACTTCCATACATGGGTGCGCTTGCAACTTGTTATCCTAAAAAATAAGTCAGACAAATAATGAATAACAAAAACAAGCA
Source organism: Hydractinia echinata (assembly GCA_030067915.1). Taxonomy (NCBI): domain Eukaryota; kingdom Metazoa; phylum Cnidaria; class Hydrozoa; order Anthoathecata; family Hydractiniidae; genus Hydractinia; species Hydractinia echinata. Next base: position 2,049,960 of record JASGCC010000006.1, read on the forward strand.
TTTATAACAGAATCGAGAATGACACATTTTATCTCCTAAAATCTAGCAATACTATAAACTTAAGTGTACACTGGGGTATGGACTCTATACCAAAACATTTACCCCCACTTACATTTCAAACCTCCACATCATAATTTTGATTGTAAACTCACACCTTCCGTCACAACCCCTCACATTAAAACTGATACTGATCCCGACCCCTAAAATACCTTGATGATGGTTCAACTGTAGATGATGTTGAATTTATGGATTGGTTAATAACGTTAATAAAATGTAGACTATAGAAATCTTATCTTGTTATTCATATATTTTCCATCCATTTTGTCTAGTTTTTATCGAAAATATTGATACACATCAACATCAATTTCAAACATTAACAAAAAAATTACCCCAACCTATATTAGAAAACTCTCAAAAGAATCCAGAAGTATGTCCAAGCCACATTTTAAGTGGGGGACATTAAAACTTCCCGTTACTTACCTACTATTACACACTGTTATTCAGAATGTGCAAGGATGGAGAGTAGCATCAAGGAAGGAGATCTTACTTGAACTGTTTCGTAGCCTTTTAAATGGTTGATTTTATTACAGGACCTTTTTTGTTCCTGGTTGACTGCATGCACAGAGATAGGTGATCGTCTCCACGATCGTTTCAAAAATAATCGTTTCAATTCGTATAATTTTTATTTTGAAACGATCTCTATACGAATTTGAAACGATTTTAAAATATTTTTTTTGCCAAAAAAATCGTTTCAAATTCGTTTCAAAATAGTTTAAAATCATTTTGTTGAAACAAAAATCGTTTCATAATCGTCTCACAATTTTGATCAAATTTTTAGTTAGATTTAATTAATTTTTGTTTGGTTGCTTTGCTATCCATATTCTAAGGTGCACTTGCCACAACATGATCAATTTTTTGGTTACTTTGAGATCCTTTAAGTTAAGCTAAGTGGTTAGGTTTTCATTTTCATGAAAGTAAAAAAAAAACATTTTAAAGTTAAATAAATGTAGTTTGTTATGACATAAATTTTTCTTGTGATTTCAGTTTTGCAACAAAGAAAAAAACCTTGCATATTTTTAAAACCAGATAGAACTTACTCACTTGAAGCCCCATGGTTGAATTATATGTTCTTTTCTTTCCTATTGAAATACTCAAATGCTTCAATTTTTTTTCTTATAAACTAATAGTGGGTTTTTCAGAAAAAAGTATTTTCTGAATTTTAACGCAGTTGGGATAAGAAAATTACAGATTTTTGTTATATCGTTAAAAAAGTTCAGAATTTTTTTTTTCAATTTTTCCTGAAAAAGGACCTTACAGTATATCCTTCACACTATTGTGTACTCCTCATCTTCATCCATATTCATGCTGCACGTTCTTCCACCCTTATAATCACTTTCATATAACCCATACTGAGAAAAAAAACTGAACCTCATCACAACAATGACTTACCTTGACAAACTTATTTAAACGAGGATACACTCTTGCAATTGCAATTAAGATGGAAAACATTGTTCTATGGGGAAAAATTGATAAAACTGCTTTTTGGACTTTAGGTAAGTGGGCATGTGAAAACCCAACAGCTTGCATTGTTTCTTTCAGTTCATCACAATTCTTTTCATCGGAAATGAAAATTCCGATTGCAGATCTTGTTTTGTCTTTAGGAGTCTAAAAACATTACAAAAACTTGAAAAATCCAGAAAATATATAGCTAGATTTATACACATCTTAAAAAAAATTATATATATTTATACACATTTTTTTTATACCGACTAATACGTTTTAGAACCAACAGGTTGACGACGGCATCAAAATCTTTGAACATCAATATCTCTTTAACTTTTCATCTAAAGGGCATGATCTGATACATTCAAGGTGTCTAGTAGATTTATTGGATCAAATTCAGGGTCATTTACTGAGTAGTATCATGACATTTCAGAGTTGTTGTTCGATTTTACAGGGTCTTAAATAAGATTTTTTAGAAAGTATAAATAGTCCATTCCAATAGTTTTACCAAACTGGTCATTATGAAATTTTCATGGTTTTTATGTTTTCTAAAAAAAATTAATTTAAATTTCAGGGGTCTTGTTCAAATTCAGGGTTAGTCTGGATTTTCATGGTCTGCTAGACACCTTGACAATATCTTGATCAGCATTTCAAGGTCTACACACAACATATATATGCAAATTCGCTAGCTAAATATTTTTTTTGTATGTGCATAGGTCCTGCTGACGCCACCAAAATGTTTAAAATCAATTATTTTTTTTATTCATGCATGGTTATCAGCACCCTTATCTTATATATTAATTTCCTTATGTGAGTGAGCATCATGGTTGTCCATGGCACAAAAATCACCAGTCACTTTCTTCAGGCTCATGCATTTGCTCTCCTAAGGCGTGGTGTTACGCTAAAATTTACTAAATTTAAACAAATTGCAAAACAGGTGTTTATTTTCTATTCATGTTATAGTCGCATGGGGCGGTGATGGTTAAAAATTCTTTTACCCCTGGTTTAGCACACGCGTGTCGTATTTCATGGAAACAAGTTGGGTTTTTCTTTTTTATATCTTTTGTACTTATTTCCTTAAAATTAATCCTGAAAAAGTTGTTTTAAACAAAGCATTTCAATGTTTACTGATCACGTGGTTAGTTTAAGTTTGTTTGTTCATCTTTATCTTCCATGTAAAAAACAAACTGTTTGTATAATTAGATTTTACACCCTACAAACTGTTTTTTATATTTTGTACAAACTTTTATGGGAGAGATTGATATTAATACAATAATAACCAATTACCCCGGGCTGTACCACAAAATATCGACAGAGGTCTAAGTGCCAACCAAGCTTGCGAGGTCGGTGCAATGATTGAGGGCGATATCTTTTCGTTAACACTCAAGGTCAAAATTCGAAACAGTCCTGTCTAAAAACAAACATTCTATGCAGAATTCGAAAGTCCCTATAGAATAAATCTTTGTAAACAAAAAATTACGATGTTCGACACTTACAGAGGAATGTGAAAAGTTGAATGTTCAACTAAAATTTAGTTACAGCGAATATTGAAGGAAATTTTTTAACTAGCTAGCTAGCCAAGAATAACACGGGCTTTAACGAGTTTTATATTGACTGAGTTACTAAAAAGCTGAAGAAACAAGTCTGAAAATGAGAGGAGACGTATTTGTCGTTAAGAGCGCTAAGCCAATCAGAATGCCTAAAAACAGGTATTGCCCACTTGCAAAATCCAGACGGTTAACAAGTGACTGTAATGACTGATTTTCTATGTATTTAAAGGGAGCCTGAGGTATAAAATGATGGTGGACTTATATTATAGAGCTTAAAAAGTTAGTTAACAAGTGTTTTTAATTTTTTCAAAAAGCTCTTTATTGAATTATGCTGCATAAATTATATTTAAGCAATAGGGAGTTTTGAAATTTTTTGTCATCAATAATTTTAGACCTGTTAAGGGATGTGCATTTAAACTTTATCCATACATAGATAAGGTGAATTGATTAACATAAAATAACACTCATTTGCTCGTCCCAGGCCTCTTAATTTTTTGTTGATGACCCCATAACTTAGTATCTGCATGTCGGTTTGCAATCAAATTTTGTGAGTCAACATAATGGCCTATACAAGCTAACCCAGAAAATTTTATCCTGGGTTTATATTTTCCCAGATTTAGCTTTTTACATAACGGTTGTTGGACACGTTCAATTTCGTTGTACATTTTGCATTTTTATTAATTTTACATGTTTTGTTTCAGCGGGCATAAATATGGAATAATGCAGATTTTGTCTTTCAATATTTAAATTACTATGGTGTATGTTTTTTCAAAACTTTGGTATTCTTTACACGGATTAATAAGAGATACAGTAGATTCTACCAAAGGTATATGGCTTGTTAAAATTAATTACTAAAATTTTGGGTTGGGGAATCTTTATCATGGCAAATCAGTATTTTTCATTCTCAACAGAGAATGTTTCACCCCGATCGGACCTCTGATCATGACGGGCGAGTTTAATCTGTGTAGGTAATATTGAAGAAGAACTACTTTGCTCATCACTAACATATTCCCTGGCAGTGAGCATGATTCGATCGATAGTGGGTTCCTCTGCGGCTTCTAGTTCTGGGGACTGCAGATTGAATCCCGTAGTTTTATTCAATATAATTTTTTTGGGTTGTTTAGCTCTAAGGCCACCATCAAAAATATGTTATGTTCGCGTCCTGAAGACCCCGCAAAAATGAGTCGGTCGGTCGGTCGGGCGTATTTTTTCCCGGGATTTTCAGATGGGGGCAAAATTCCTTCCCAGGGCCAAAAAACAGTATAGCACCACTCGACAGACCCTTTTTCCGCCCTGTCTGTAAACTTGCCATGAGTACCCTAAAGATATTAATTTTTACGGGAATTAATTTTCGCGAGTTTTTGTCAATTTTGGGAAAATTAGTTCTCACAAATTTTTTTTTTCAAATATATATCGTTTGGATCAAAAAGTTTTTTCCGGGTTTTTTCCGACTTACCGACTCGGGTTTTTATTGCCAAAAGTGAGTCGGTCGGAGGACGCGAACATAACATATTTTTGATGGCAGCCTAAGAAAGACTGCTTAAAAAATAACTCTCTTATAAAATATAGCTATAGCTACACAAGAATACACAAAAAATTACTATGAATTTACTCACCACAGCGGGGTCATCATAGTATATTCCAATGAGAATCTTATCTTTGATTGGCAACTTTACTAAGCCACGAAAAGCTTCTCCACTTTTTCTGTAATTTTGCTGATAAAATTTATAAAATAAATTTCCACTGGTAATGGGTGGCGTAGCAACCTTTACTTCAATACTTGTTAAAAGTCCTGAATAAACCAAATAACATAAAAGTAACAACGCTATAAAAATCACAGCTGTTAGTATTTCGTAAATCATTTTAGAAAATGAAAGTCCAAAAACGTGCTGACGGTTTTCTTTTGTGGGCGAGAAGGAGGAGCCGTTTAAATTTCGGCGAAATGATAGAGGTGTTTAAAAGCAAAACCCTTGGCCCCTGCGCAATATGGTCTCCTTGCCTGCCACGCCACCTGCACCGGTTCAAATCTTGTGCTTTTTTAAAAAATAAAACACCTGCTTATGAATTATATTTCTATTATATATTTTTTTATTTTATCTTTATTAAGCTTTATAAAACTCTTTCTTTTTTCTTTTTGTATGGATGCTGTTGCTCACTTGAACCTTCTTACTCCTTGCGCAAGACAAACCCCCGTTCAATAATTCATGATGTCAATCAACAGCTAGGGAAAGGTCTGCAGGAGTTGTGTTAGGACGAGGAACGGAAGTACAGCATAGTAGTTTATCTTTTTGTTATTTTTCATTCTCCTCCATCTAATTTTAGGGTGTCTATTAAATGAAATAGCCCTTTATTTACATTTCCTTTGTTGTTATTTACTCTTAGCTAGCTAGAGAAGCTAGCTAGATTATAGCTGTGGATAGTGAAAGTTCTGTTTTCTCTATGACTTTTTTCAATTGCGTTTAATATTGTGTATTTTTGTCCGTGACAACAGTTAGGGAAGTAGGATAATGCTGCACAATTTTAGCTACCTTGATAAAAAAAAGGGTTTTTTTATCAGTTGTTTGTTGTTTGGCTGGAAGAAGGGGTGCTGTTGCCTGATTATCAATTTTGTTTGCAAGCACTTGTTTCGTTTTTCATTCTAGTTGAAAATGCCAATAAAGGATGAGGGAAATTAAATCACAGTTTCTCGTCCACGTTCATTGTGTAGTAATTATAGCTAGGATGGAAGACGTCAAACTAATAACAATTCAACACACCCTCTCCACCCCTGGCAATAATGTTGTGCACCAAAATATTAATGTAGCACTTTTGTTGTTTTACCAAGACCCTGGAAGTTTAATTCTGTTTTCGGCAAGTCCAGGACCCTTAGGCTTGGTCAGGAGATGCATGCAATTGTACACCCCTCCACACATGCAAAACGAGGGTGCCGATAAGCCGCATACGCCGTAAAAAGTGTGGGCGTTTTCGGGCGAGTTCGCCGTTTTGAAAAAAAATTCAAGTATTCGCTCGAAAAAACCCGCATAGGCCCGAACAATACCCCAAAAAAACAAAAAAAAACAGACACTAATATGATTCAAAAAACTATAAAAATTAAAATAAACTTACTATGTGGTACCAAAGTTCTTAAAAGAACTGTTTTTTATGGTTTTTGATAACGTTTACTTTATAACTTATATATAAACTTTATTAACTCCTTTCTCTTCAAGCGCCTTCTTCCCAACTATCGTCCGCAGGGTTTGTTACAAGGAATTGCATTTTCGGGAATGTTTCGGGCGAGTTCGGGAAAGTGTGGGTGGTTTCGGGGGGTCAACCGCCAATTTTATTTGAAAAGTTGCCCGAACTCGCCCGTATATATGCGGGTGTTTGCGGCTTATCTGCAAATAATTTTATGGAAACAATTTAATGCCCTTGAGATATATACTAGGTAGATTATTTGTGAAAATTTTGACTCAACACCATGTAAACCAGGCCTATGACATATCCTGAACAATTCTAATATTCTTTTCGCTTAACCGCCATCTTGGCTATCTTTAACCTTCTTCGGTAAAAATATTCATATTATAGCTCTAGTCTTTTTTAGTGGCATGTGACCCTATTACATATTTTGTAAGTAAAGCTTTAACCATTATATTTTGACTGTTATAGCCAGTACAGATGCCTTCTCCCAGCAAAGTAAAACAAAACTTCTTTTTAAACTATTATTTTTTTAAAAAATAAAAATAATTCTGCATTTAATTCATAATTTTGAAACCAACTCTTTGAGACTTTGAAAAATACCCAGTGATGTTTTTTCTTTGTATCAATCTTATTTTGATGGTTTAAAAACGAACTACAACGATTTTTTTGTTTCCTACAACCCTGTTTCGATAGTTTTTAAATATATTTTTGCAATGTTTTCGCTTCTGATGATCAGGATTTTATGGTTGTTTTTAAACAATATATAGCAATGTTTAAAAACTAATTTCAAATTTTTGAAACAATTTGGGAAAGAATGTGATACGATTTGGAAACGCTCAGGGCTGGAATTAGCAGTTCGCAATTTGCAATTTGCGAATCGTAATGCCATTTTTGCGAATCACTTTGCGAAGAAAATGATAAAACTGCGAATCAAATATTTTTGTATCACTTCGGTGTCTTTTTTTGCGATATTTAAAAATTAATCATTCCTTCTTTTGGTTTGTTGTGTTTCCATTTAATTCTCATGTTTTGCTTGATTATTTTATGCTGGGAGAAGAAATAATAACCCTTTCCGTTAGCATATTTCACTTGTACATATTTAATGAAGTTTCGACTGAAAATATGTGAGCAAGTTGTAATGTTCACAAAACCTGGTCAAGAACCTTTGAAACAATAATTACATTTTGAATATTTTCTTACAGCATGCTATAAAAATAATCTTATTTCATTTTTGCAACATTATTTTGGCTATCGGAGACAAGAAAGTTAAAACTGCTAGCTCACTCGTGTTTGGGGTTCACGAGTTTTAAACGTCCCCCACTTGTCTCCAACATAAAAAATAACAACGCAGGAAAAAGTAAAGCTCGCAGGTCACAAAAAAATACAAATTCTCGTCGAAAAACAAGTAGCTACTAATAAACAAGCCAATGGTAATTGATCTAGGGTGTTGTAAGGCCACATCTAGGTGGTGGTTTACTTCGTTACCGAGTGCCGAAATTTTTGCAAACCGAATTTACTTTTCTAATTGGAACCCTGAATGCTTATGAAACGATTTTCAATTCAACGAAATGATTTGAAACAATATTTTTGTAAAAATTATTTAAAAAATTTGTTTTAAAATTGTGTAAAGATTGTTTCAAATGAAATTTTATACGTATTGAAACAATTATTTGTGAAAAGATTGTGGGACGATCCCTTTACATTTTTTTGCAAACATTGGCTTCTGACAAGCCATTCTGTTACATGAAATTGCTAATTTGCAAATGGAAAAGTAATTTGCAAAAAAAAAAAGCTAAAATTCATAATCTTATTTTTTCATCATTCGTATATCATCTGTATTTCTATAATGGTTATTGCAACACAATAACATAAGCCAGAGATTGATGCCTGCAAAGAGGTTTTCTTCTTCAAAGTCAACAAATTTTTACAACCTGAGTTTTTATAAATATATCTAATTTTAACCCTGATGCAAAGAAAAAAAATAAAAATATAATAAAGCATTCAACTTTTAGAAAGTAATTTTAAAACTTTTTAACCAACTTTGTGAATTTTAAATACCTAATATGTTTTTTACATGAATACAGAGATGCAAAAGGCATTCACATCTCTTTTTAAGAAAAAGTTCTAACATTTTAAACAAGGGTGAAAACTCACTTAAAATGCCGCACTTTCCCAAATTGGCCCGGAATGCAAAAGCAGTGCTTTCAGCTTGCTAAAGAGAGGTTCTTTTTTTAGGGAGATGTTGTGTAAGCTTTAAACTATTATTGGGCAAAGATTGATACAATATGGTACTGAATGCTTGGAAAGACTTCAACAAATTAAAATAACTTTTAAACAAAACAAAAAATTTCTCCAGGATTGTTTGATAGCATGGAAATTATTTCCAGATCCAGAAAACATTATTAGTGGTATATACTGTGTAAACAGTAGAAATTATACAAAAGAACTTTATGATAAAAAAAGAAATTGCAGTAATAAAAGAAACACACAAAAAATGAAACACGCTAATAAAAATAAACTTTTTATAACAATGAAAAATAAAGGACTGGAAAAGTTAACAATAGAGAATGAGACATTGTGTTAGCAGTTTTTATTATTATGTGAAACACACACAATTTTATATAGTATGGCGTGATGATTATTGCATGTTATGTCAGTTTAAATCTTACAGCTCCTGTTAACTTTTTAAGGTCTTTTATATGAAATCAACTTGTTTTTTCGCAGGAGAGCCTTTAAGGGAAGTGTTATACGCATTATTTTTGTTTTAAAATTATTCCTATAATGTTTTAGGAGTAACAACTCATGCAACCATTACAAGAAAAATTCTTGTTGGTTTGTGTTCAAGAAATAAATGTTAATTCTGTTTCAATTCATTGACATTGAAATTTCATGAGCTAATTAAAAAATCATTTTTGACATTTTAGCTATGCAAACATATTTAGTTAAGAAATTACTTATATATTTATTTCAATTAGTGATCAAAATAAAAATAATCAGGCTTATACCAAAACTGTATGATATCAATCATATAGCGTGTAATGTGAGATAATAAATATAGCAAATGTGTTTCATTGATTTTGCATATATTTTGTAAAAGCAATTGAGACGTTGAGAAGTGAGTGAGGAAATGACGAAAATGAAATGACGAAAAAAGCATTAAACTGTCACCTATACACTGTTTATTTATATGACATTGATTGCTAAAGCATATTATACTCTCTCTAGTAATTATAGTTCTATTAAGATCTCGTACTCTAAACATTGTGAAATACAATCTTTTTATAGTTTAAATTTCAAACATTCTTATCAAACTTGAATATGTAATTACGCAGCAACTATTCTTATCTGTTAAGCCATATTATGTTCTAATTTAAAGTGCCTTATATATACTGGTAAAGGTTTAGGATGATTTAGTATTTGTTTTATCTTGTAGAAGTTGCATCGTTTATTATATTAAAAAATGGCTGAAACTCGAGGCGAATTCCAAAATGGTGTCATCCAACCGTTGCTTACTTGATTTTTATCAAATCACTATGTCATATGCATACTGGCACAATATGAAGATGAATGATCATGCTGTGTTTGATTTATTTTTTCGAAAAAATCCCTTTGGTGGAGAGTATGCAATTTTTGCAGGCTTGAAGGATTGTATTAAATTTGTGCAGGAATTTCATTTCACAGATGACGGTAAGTGATCCTTTATGTTGTTCTCTTTGTGATTGAATAACCAAGAAGTCGCTACCTCAAAATAAGTTGTCACAAATGGCAAGAAATGGCACTAAATAAGTTGCCAACTTCTTAATTCTTTATTAATGAAAGACTAATATTTAGAAGCTATCAATATTTTAAAAAGACTTTCTCTTAACTTTAGCTTACAAAGTCGACTTCAGTCACACTTCCCCTTTAGCTAAAAGAAAAAGAAAATTTTACTATCAAGCAAATGATCAAAATGATATTTCCTAATACGGTATAAGTTTGAACTAAGCTTTGTCAGTAAGTAGTTCACGCCCGCCTTAAAAGATGATTTAGGATATATGAAGCACCTAAATCATTATTTTGTCCAATTTTTGATTTTTCTATCATTAGATATCTTTATAATAGAATATTTTTTTAAATAAAAAATATAAATTTACCAGGTGAAAAGATGAAGTTCTTTTCAAAAAATTAAATTTGTTAACAAACTTTAAATCTTGATATCCTAGAAACAAATTTTGCTTAATACAATTTTATAAAAACTAATGTAGACTAATCTAAACTGCATACTGACCTCCTAAACGGTGTCTTTTTTTCATAACAACGAATAATTAAGTTTTATCATGGTGTGGAAGGTAAAAAAGTATGACAAAGAAGCACGAAAAGCAACTGTTTCATATAAATTCGGAACAAGACCATAAGAAACCATAAGAAACCGGACCAAGACACAATTTTAGTGCTCAAGTGAATTAGATTCAGATAGTGTGGTTTTTATGTGATAAGTTTTAAGTGTCTGTACCTTTTAGGCTTGAGAGTCAACAAGAAAAAAATGTTCAATAATTTTTTCATCCTCCCTGTTTATTATTTTATAATTAAAATATCACAAAGTTTATCTAGCTTTGTTTCAGAAAATGTGTACTTTTATTTACTTTTATTTCACAGTTTCGAAAATATAGATAGTATTGTCAACATGGGTATTAGGTATTTTATGTATCCTTCAAAAAATTTGTAATTTCCTAATAAGATATGCAGACAATCTTGTTTCTTTTAATCCTTTGAAAAATAATTTTTAAATTGGGCAGTAGTTGCTGTTTTACGTATTAGTTAATTGCAGTTAATTTTCAATGTTGTGACATATGTTGGATTACTACATTATGATTAGTTGCCATGATAATACCCCTAAACATGTGCTCCTTAAGTGGTAGTAATTCTCAGTTTATGTAAATTAGGCTTATATGATTAAATTGTATGAAGCGACCACAAAAGGGTTTATGCAGCACCGTTATTTTAATTTGCAACTAGTAATTACCGAGTCAGTTGCTAAAATGAGCTTAATCTTGATTTGGCAACATCCTTAAAAACTTCAATTAAATACCTTATCTTGAATAATTTCCATGACTCCTTGTAGGTAAAAAAAACATCTAAATTATTCCAATGATCATCATTTTAAATTAAAGTTCAAACAAAATTTTACTTAAATAAAAAAGGAATATATTTCTAATATTAAAAGTTATCTTGTGTTAGCAGAAAACAAATGGTAAAATATTACTCCTTAAAAAATCAATTGGAACCTGTATTAACTAGAAAAAAATTGAGTAATCACCACAAAAAGATATATAAAAAATAAATTAAATGAAAGAAAGTTAGAAAATAGAAAAAGAACGTTGTAAAAAAGATGTCCCTTTTTAGAATATTTTTGTTAGTGTAAAAGAAAGTATCAACTTTCCACAAAATTA
>JASGCC010000006.1:2061690-2083980 GCA_030067915.1 Hydractinia echinata
TCAGAGTGCTGTTTGGTGTGGGAACAAAAAACATAGTATAACTATATAAAAAATGTGAATTAATAAATTAAATTATGGAAAGTTGATGATGAAATCATTACTTAAAATAAATTATTATTCCGTTATTGCCCCCCCCAAAAAAAAAAATTTTTTCAGTTGTTTTATTTTTCTCAGAAAGAGGATCATGCTAGTGCTTATAATAATGTTTTCAAACCTGCTGATCCTAAAGCTGCTTTTACACTTTTATTATGATACATGATATATGATCATATAAACCACCTGCTCTTTTCATCATATTCAGTCTTGGTCATGAATGGTGTGCGATTGCACGCGTACGCCTCCGCACACGCCATGTGAAATTCGGGCATGCTCTTTATCACACACCTTGTTCTACTTCATACACACGCCAAGCAGAACTGAGCTATTTTAGAGTAATCCCTTACCCAAACTTTACCCAATACATAATTGTTCTTCCGTGTTAAAATGTATCTCTAAAATGTATTTCTATTAAATACCCACCTTCATTAAAATTGCTGACGTGAGATACATTTCAAATGTTTTGCGTCAGCATTGCGTGACAATATTTTTTTTGTTTTTCAGCTGGCAAAAAATTTCGTCATTAACCTTGTATTGATCTCCTTAAGACGATGACAAATGGAAATGAAGTACAAGTCCTATTGACCTACCTTCCTGATGGTGTACTTCTTAAGTTAATAGTTCTGTCCCAACTAGCTCTCTGTGTTTTAAGACTGAATTAAACTGATTAGGAAGTAAGTTGTACACGTGCTATTTACGAACTGAAGGTCAGGGCATCATTAAGTTGAATATCGCAGAAGTCGCCGGTGACATGCTTCGAAAATGCTTGTCACAGGCACAGGTCAATGCAAAGCAAAACTGTACAGGAGACTCAATTGTTAGAGTCTTCGCAGAACATCTCTTCTCACAAAACCGAGGGCAGGGCTGACTTATTGCCTGCTGTGTCGTGTGGGAGACAGAACTTCTGGACTTCTTTTTAATACGATATACAATTTTTTCGATTATTATTACTAAACATATTTGATTTCTCTTTCCCCTTTTGAAAAGATTTTTTAAACTTTATTGAACATGTTTTTCTTTGGTATTATTACATCACGAGAACATTCGTCGAAAGCTGTATTAAGGTACAGGACACCTAACCTCTCCCATGTTCTGGTTATATTTAACTTGCATGGGTGCGCACTCTTCTCGCAGTATTCTCTGTGACGATGAAGGTCGGACTGACTTGTGGCATGGTTCCAAATGGTCTTCCGTCTTTCGTTCGAGTCTCAGTGTAATGCACCAGCCGAGCATAAGAGTGTCAGCATGAAGGAAAGGGGCCGACTTTAATGTTCTCTATACCTTACGTTCTTCATAATAACACCATTCATTTAAATTTCACAACAAAATTATGTCGGCAATTTTTTTGCCAACTAATGCTTCAAAAACTCTGCGCTGCCGCTCTCCTGAATGTAATAATTGCACGCCAAAATCATAAGCTAGGCGTGTGATACTGATTGCACGCCTGTATTAGTGTAGGCGTACGTACACCGCACATGGGTGCAAATATTTATGACCAAGACTGCATATGCACTGTTGTTACACGATCATATATTGTGCATCAAATTTTACTTTCACTTCTTTTTCTTCATAAACATAAGCGACGAGGAACTTGCCACCACTGGCGTAATAGTTGCAGTGTGTCAAAAAAAAAAGTCAAGAAGAAGAAAAAGAAAGTATTGGGTTAAGCCGTGTCTGAGTAGGCAGGGCCGGGTACGACTTTATGAGACTTTAATCTCCGAACTGCGTTTAGAAGAGGAGAATGACTATAAAAATTATCTCTCCCTTAAGGCTATTTTAGAGGGGGAGATTTTGGGTTTTGTTTTTAGGGGGTGTGGTAATTTCACTATCCCTGTTGAATTCAAGGAAGGTAGAAACCTATGACTATAAAATTGACACAGTAACTAAGCAAAATAAAAGAAGTGATTTGACTTCAAAAAATTAATGCTGACCTCATTTTTTTTGCTGATGTCATTAATTTCTCCAAAAAAAAAAGCTTCGGTTTTTTCTGATTTTTTCATCTTTTCACTTTATATTTGCCTAATATGACTTTAATATGTCAAGGACAAGTATGCTAAGATTATAAGAAATGTTTCTTTATAGAGCTCTATGTATGTTAAAAGTGTTAAATATAAAAAACTATTTCCAACCAGCACTAACAACATTTAAAAAAAATCCTACTCTTTTGTTTTAGTATTGGAAATAAAACTTTCTGATATCTTCAAACGTTTGGATTTAATCAAATAACCAAATAACTAAGTCTACTTTAAACATTGAAAAGTTCAAATTGTGTAAATCTATTATACTGCTGAATTTACTACTTGTTGGAACAGACTTCAAAATTTGAGTCTTGATTGATCCTATGTTCTACTGGACAATATCTCAAATCTTTCTGAATTTTTAAAATAGTTATATAAATTTGTTGTTAAGCATAAATTCCATATAAACATCACCAATATTACATTTTAGCTGAAAACATTGGCAGGGCTGTTTTAGGCGGCGCTTGTGCTGCAGGTGTTGGAGCCTTGTGTTTCTATGGATTGGGTTTATCAAATGATGTTGGAGCTATTGATAAAGCAAGGTAGAATTTTTTATACCTCAAATATGAACCAGAAAAGCTTTAATTACTAGAGCCAAAATATATAAGGAAGTGATAGAACAGAAATTTATAGGGTCAAATTTGCAAAATTAAAATGAAAGATCAATTTCAATGATTTTTTTTTAGGTTTTGGCCTGACGAGATGCGCCAGCGTGTCAAGTCAACCTATTTGTACTTTACTGGAAGCCTTGGCATTACTGCTGTGTCAGCATTTTATTTAAGCAGAAGCAAGGCTGTCTTTCGCATGATGAATGCTAACCGGTGGCTTGTAAGTTTTGATTGTAAACCTGTTGTTTTTGCATTTTGATTTTAAACCCATAGCTTGTGAGTATTGATTGTAAACCCATGGCTTGTAATGTAATTGTAAACCCATGGCTTGTTGGAGTTTATTATAAACCCATGGCTTGTGAGAATTGATTGTAAACCCATGGCTTGTAAGTATTGATTGTAAACCTTTAGCTTGTAAGTGTTGATTGTAAACCCATGGCTTGTAATGTAATTGTAAACCCATGGCTTGTTGCAGTTTATTATAAACCCATCGCTTGTGAGAATTGATTGTAAACCCATGGCTTGTAAGTATTGATTGTAAACCTTTAGCTTGTAAGTATTGATTGTAAACCTTTGGCTTGTAAGTGTTGATTGTAAACCCATGGCTTGTAATGTAATTGTAAACCCATGGCTTGTTGCAGTTTATTATAAACCCATGGCTTGTAAGAATTGATTGTAAACCCATGGCTTGTGAGTATTGATTGTAATCCCATGGCTTGTAAGTGTTGATTATAAACCCATGGCTTGTGAGTATTGATTGTAAACCCATGGCTTGTGAGAGTTGATTCTTGTGAGTATTGATTGTAATCCCATGGCTTGTAAGTGTTGATTACAAACCCATGGCTTGTGAGTATTGATTATAAACCCATGGCTTGTGAGTATTGATTGTAAACCCATGGTGTGAGAATTGATTATAAACCCATGGCTTGTGAGTATTGATTATAAACCCATGGTTTGTGAGAATTAATTATAAACCCATGGCTTGTGAGAATTGATTATAAACCCATGGTTTGTGAGAGTGGATTAAAAACCCATGGCTTGCGTATAATAAAGGTTTTGTGCTTTAATTTTTGTACAACAAAATTTTCTTCCTTAAAACGTTCGATTTTTTGTTTAATAGGTGTTTGGTGGTAGTCTCGCTGCTATGATTGGCAGCTCTATCGCTTGTCAATCAATTGAATATCAGCCTGGATTCAATGCTAAGCATCTTGCATGGACAGGTATTAAAATTTTCTTCTTCTTTTTTTTGAAGCTCTTACCGTACCAATTTAATGGTCAACTGACACGATATGAATTTGGTTTCAACCAAAAAGTGTTAAAGGTCGTACACAGTGTCCTATTTTTCTCTACATAGCCATCAACAAACGTATAAAGTCAAAAAATAAGTATACGGAAAAAATAATTTGTTTCATCCCGTTTGTTTTTTATCCTCTGATTTATTTTTCATCTACCCCTCAGTTTAAGTATACCCTATTAAGTTTTGATTCCTACCCCAAGTTGCATGCCAATTTTATGATAAAAAAGGTTGTGGATGGTGAACTGTTTACAAATTTTCTTGCATCACCCCCTCATCCCCCAATAAAGCCTTCCTCTCTTTAATATTTTTCGAAATTTCCGGGTAAATTTAAAATGATCCTGCTGCAACTTAGAAACTTTAAAATTCTTAAAATATTAATTTTATATTACTTGCTCCTATTCAATAAGTTTAAAGGTTTAGTCATGGAATTTTTTAGTCTTTCTAGATTAACCTTGGTTGTCCTTCAAGACTACACCCGCACTTACACCTTCCCGTGTAACTGCAAAACCCACCCACCTATGTCTCAAACGCATTTGTTTTATTAATTGTAGTAATACTTTTTTCTTATATTTTAAATTTAGCACACAGTGGAATTGTCGGCGTTGTTATTGCACCGTTGATGTTAGTGGGTGGCCCGCTAGTGTTAAGAGCGGCTGCGTACACCGCTGGAACAGTGGCTGCACTGTCCTTGACAGCAGCTTGTGCACCTGATGAGAAATTTTTGACATGGGGTGGGCCTCTATCTCTCGCTCTGGGTGGTATTTGCGTGGCTTCCATTGGTAAGTGACTAAATGATTTCCTAAAGTATATGAGTTATCTTTCAGTTTTAATTTACTAAATCATTTGTCATTAATTTTCATACGATTAGAAACGATTTTAGTACAACAAGGCGAGTATACAGTTTGTTAACAGGGGTTCACGATCAACAAACCACGGATTTACAATCGTGTACAAGAGGAAACGATATAAGCGAATTTCCTCAAAATGATCTTAGTGATGAACCACCTCAATCTTTTTTGAGTCGTTAAAGTGTTTCTGAATTTATTCTAGGTGGAATGTTCCTCCCTGCCACATCTGCTGTTGCACCAGCTATCAGTTCACTTGTGACGTATGGTGGACTGGTTGTATTCGGTGGTTTTATGTTATACGACACACAGAAGATTATAAAACATGCTGAGCTGACGACTTATAGTGGGAAAAGTTATGATCCTATCAATGCGTGAGTATTTGTGGAAATGAAATTTTTGTAATTTCTTTTTGTCAGTTTTTTAAGTACCTTTGACTAGAAAATTATTAGACAGCCTAACATTTTATCCCCCTTCCTCTCCTGGACTATAACCCAAGACCTGATGGAGGGCCTGCTTTTTCTCACTACTGAGAGGGCGACCTAAATTTGAAGGGAGGGATAAGACCCCTCTGTTTACTCATGGTTTACTGTGGCTAGAAACCTACAAGTTGTGTCAGTACACTGACTTTGTATGGAGCACGGATACCAGGGCTTATCTTAAATGCACTTGAATGTTCAATAAATTTTGAGCGCCTTCAGAGCGCCCCTCAAAGGGTCGGCGCTGTCTGTAAAATCGAGGAAGTTAGAAAAATGAGCTGGAAACGAGGAAGCCAATAACACTCAAGAAAGTTTATAAAAAATTAAAGTTTAGTGTAATAATTGAAGTAGTTTTATATCATTGACATTTCTCGATCTGTGCCATATATAATAAATTTTGTCATGTGAGATTGTTTTGTTTTGTTTGTTTGTTTGTTTGTTTGTTTGTTTGTTTGTTTGTTTGTTTGTTTGTTTGTTTGTTTGTTTGTTTGTTTGTTTGTTTGTTTGTTTGTTTGTTTGTTTGTTTGTTTGTTTCGCAACTCCAGGTTCATTTTTATTTTTTACGACTCTTTTTTCAGTTCAATCGGAATATACATGGACACAATCAACATCTTCATCCGAATACTAATGATCATGGCTGGTAACAACAGACGAAAATAAAAACAGCCTCAATTTTGATTTGCTGTCTTTTCTTTGTACAAATGCATGTGAAATATTGTTTAAATTTGTAAACCAATTTCATGTTTTTTCTTTCAACACGCATGCGTCTAAATTCCTTTTTTTAAACTTTTTAATTTCAGTCGGATATAAAAAATTAAGGCCTGGAAACGAGGATGGCATATGTATTGCATTCCCAGATTATGAGAAACCTGAGAACTTGAGCAAATTTGAGGGTAGGTTTCTCCAAATGTGCGTATATTTAGCGTTTGTAAAAAGGGACTGGTAATAACAGTTCGTTACAAACCGAAAGCATAGTTCGACTTTCGTGTACATTTAGTATACGCATGTGTTTATTTATATGATGAAGAAAGCTTCTGCCACGAGAAAAGTGAGCAAACAAGACATGGCTGTAGTAAAGAGAGGGGTATACGGAAGCAAAGAAGATATATTCGCAATCTGTAATGCTTTGTGAAAAGAAAAACTTTGAGGTTTAAATATAGTTTTTACTTTTGAAACAATTTAGCTTAGAACAGATTTAGATGTTAAAAAATCTAAATTTTGATGTCGCTATGACTTTTGACATTTTTGGACCCTTTGCATTGTGTTAGATAGTGGTGGTGATTTACATCCTCCATTGATTTACCATGTCAATTCAAGATTGCATGGTAACCTTCAACATCACGATTAAAGGAACGTAACCCTTTTGTTTTGACACCAATGACAACAGTAGTAACAACTTTCCACTTTTCACCATCAAGAGTTCAAAAACTGTCAATCTACTCTTGGAAGTTCTTTACTTCAATAATATATCTTTAGTTCATACTTTGATAGATGCAAATTTGGTTTTGTGCAACTCCAAAATAACAAACAATCAAAGTCCTTTGATATTTTTTACAAAAACGAACCGTTTGCAAAAAGCATGTACAATAATTAAGAAATTCAATCAATTTACTAGATATTCTGGACAGCACTTTCACAAAGAGTAGTGATAGATTCTTGGCATCATGTGAAAATGGTTTTACAGAGCAGTTTTAAACATACGCACAAACCACTGTATTTTAAAGGCGTTAAAAAGAAAAAGAAAAAATGCAAAACTAAAAACTAAAAACATACAAATGTAAATTTGAAAACTTTTGGTGATATTGGGAGTTCAGCAGTTGTTAAGACAAACACGTTTTTACAAAAATCCTGGTAGCGCAGTTGGAGCACTTTCGATGGCCCATTTATTGAAAATAAAAACTTTAAATTAAATGGTGGTGCATTAAAGATAGGATATGTTAATAGTATTCTGATACACATGCTTATTTCGTAAAAACACAACATGGTTGTATGGAGGTGCTATATATAATCGATTGAGTAAAATGTTCATTAGGAACTCGATATTTGATAACAACTCGGCTTAATCAGCTTTTAGATTTAATCAATGTTATGATGCACAACTCTATGCAAAACAAGAAAGCTCTTGGAAGTCTGGTTAACACTGAACATTTTTTCTTTAAGAATGTTAAAATGATACTGAGGTCAGTGCCAGGTACAAAATATATTCACTGACTTAGAACAGATTTCCAGTGTTTCAAGAAAACGTGTTGAACATTTTTACCTTTACTTGTCCTACTAACAATACAGCTGAATATAACACCAAAAATTTTCTTGTACAAGTTGCCAAAAAGGGAAGCTACAGTTTAGACAAAATCCAGATTTATTATTTAAACAACTCCAAGCCATATGTAACGTCAAATGTAACTTGCAAGAGATGTCCTAATGCAGTCGAGTGTGATAAAAACATTCTTATGAGTCAAGGTAACTTTTGGGGAAATATTACGACAACTGGTGATGTACTTTTTATACCCTGTCCTCCGAAGTATTGCTGCAAACCAAAAAAGTGTAAAAGATACAATTCTTGTTGCAATCATCGAAAAGGGCGGTTATGTGGAAGATGTAAAAAGGGCTATTCGTTAGATATGTTTAGCCAGAACTGCATCAAGTCTGATCAAGGTAACACAAGTATCTTTTGGATTTTCTTCATTGTGCTTCGATTCACATTCACCTATGTACTGATGTATTTAAAAAAAAAATTCCAACATATCCAAGACAGTCATGAGAAAGGTAATGCAACTCTCACAGTGTATGAGCTGTACCAGGGAGAAACTGACAGAAGTTATTGAACATCTTTAATTAAAAGGGAACACAAGACAACCAATCAAAGTACTTCATAACATTCTTCTACAAAAGGAACTAATAATTTAGGTTTATTAAAAATCCTATTCTTGTTTTATCAAACGGCTGCTTTGTTACACGTCACCCACTCAAGTCATCAATATTCACCTTCAAGTTTGAGAATTTATCTAACCTCTGTCCATTCAATCAAAAGAGTTCGATCGAAGGTATCGGAAAAATAGTTGGAAAAGACAGAAATGTATTCTCTGAGTTGAAAAATGCTAAGTTCCTATAAAATTGAAGCAAACAGTCGTCCAACTTCTCTTTGTTATATTCGTATAACCAATACAGTGTTTAAAAACATCCCTTTGTTGGCATTCAAGAAAATAAATATGTGTATATACAAACATCCACCATTGATATTTAGCATCAACGGTGGTATGAGTCGAGAAACAAGTGTTTTGTATCCAGACTAGCCAACATGATCGCGGAAAAAAGAGATGAAACAAAGGGAGTAGTTGTAGCATGGCTGAGACGCAAAGTTTGGTATAGTTTGGTGCGTTCGGCAATTTTATGTCTGCGTGGTTCCGGAAATATTCTGTCCGTAGCATGTGCGAAGACGACGTGCTGATTACAAATGAGTTAGCAATTATCCGTGAAAATTGAACTGTTAAATCGATATTTTAGTTTATGTTGTGTTTGGAATCTTTCCACTTATAACGTCTACGTCCATTCAGCGTTCAACTTAATAGGCAAATAGCGGGTTATATTTTATCTTTACCATGGTTTAATATCAGGGAAGTAAACCTTTTTTTCAGTAAGTTTTTAAACTGCAATTTTTCTTGACGTTAGGCAATACCGCCCCGTCGTTGAAACTCTAAGCCATTTACACACGGGCGTAATGTATCCCCGCAACTCTGATTCGTCAATAAATACAAGCTTTGATCTGTCATTATCCGGGTAGACCAAGCCAAAAAGTCACTTTTTTTTTTATTTCGTGCGATTAGTTCCGTTGTTTCAAAATGAACTATGTGAGTTTATGTGGGTGGGTGGGTTGAGCGATAGTCTGTCGTTATCCTTGCCAAAGCAACACGTTTATTTTACAGAATAGGTTTCCCAGAAAGTTAATTTAGACAACAGTATGTCGTTACCTTGTGGATATTATAACTACGAATTTGTGTATATACAGATATTTATTTTTGTTAATTAAGAATATTTTTAATTTTTGCACCAATTTCGGCCTAAAACAGTATTTAGTTGACAAAAAATTAACATTCTAATATCGCCTATCATTTATTTAGTCACTACGTCAATTTTTTTTCTACAAAACATTTCATGGTTTTAAAGCCAGAAATTTTTAAAATTCAAATTTTAACGACATTGGTGTGCAAGAATTTCCTAAATCTTCTGCCGAAAAAAAAGAATAGAATTTTTATGTTAAGCCATTCTACCAATATCACTCAATGGGGTCCCTCAATGCTAATCCAACTTCAAAATTGACCGGAGTTCCTTAAGAGATAAAAATAAATTTATATCCAAGCAAAACAAAAAAGAAAAGTTCTACAATTGTTCCACAAATGTCGATATCGATGCTGTTTGACAAGGTATGTGTGACGTAAAGATGCAGCAGATTTGTGAGCTATTATGTGACATCGTAAGGTCGCTTGTCCCACGTCGTTAAAACAGCCATCGTTAGATGTTATGTCTGTGGTAGTTTGGCCACGAATATTAAAAAATATCGGCCGTTGTTAATTTAGGGCCGGTGTAAAAAAAGAGCCAACCAAGGAAATTTCATAGTTGTACTAATCCAATAAAATACACGCCTTGCTTCCGCAAAGACAAAGAATCCTGGGGCGAGGTTGGTGATTAATATTTGATAAGCTCTTTCAGATGTGTGCCATCGGGCACGTAAATAGATAATTTTGATCAGGAAAGATAAAAAACTTTTATTGCAAACAGTATTATGTAAATAGCTTTACGAAAAATATATATATATCAACATACGTATAGTGATTAGTTCACTGATTATCACGCGACTTCTACCTCGCGACGTTTGCAATAACAATAACATGTCAAGCACTATGGGCGGTGAAAGGGGGAGAACGTTTATATACACACTTAGGGTCAATCTCGACCCTTTTACCGTGACGGCGAAACTCTAACTATCAAAAAACCCAGCGCCGTTGAGAACCAAATAGTCCGTGGGGACGAGGTTGACTTATTGTACTTTATGGTACCAAGTGGTATTTTTGCACGCATCCTAACGGTAGAGTTGTAAAGGTTTAAGTTTATAAATTTCTTTGTACCGAGTAGTTCCTGTTAACACAACTCCATTCACACCTGTGTTTACATCTGTCGCGTTTTTTTAAGATTTAAATTTGAGCATTGTGATATATTAAATATATTAAATCAAAAAAAAAAGAAATATACAAATATAGCTTTAAAAATCTTTTATATTAAAAACTACAAGCCATGAAAACCTTTTTGCATACAAATCTTGGAACATATGAAGCCCTTGCCACAGATGAAAAAGTTTATCTACTGGCGGAGTTAAGATCATGGGTAGCATTTGTATGAAGCATTTAGATGTAGCCGATGCCTCTGAAAATTCGACCGCGTCGCCTCTTACTGCACAAGAAATACACTTAGTCAATGAATCATGGAAAGTTGTAACGCCACATTGGAAAGAAATATGCGAGCTCGCTTTTGAAAGGTGAGTGGTACAAGAAGAAATTGTTACATTTTTATGCTGCAAAACCTTAGATCCTAACCTATTAAGTAACGTCAGGCTCAATAAGTTTGTAGAGTTCTGGAATTTAAAGCAAAAAATATAATTGAACCTCGGAATTGATTGTTGAGCAATCTCGTCTCCAGGGCTTCTTTTTCGCTTTCTGATATGTGGCTGCGCGAAAACGTCTTTCGCGCCAATACGCATATCAGAAAGCGAAAAAGAAGCTCTGGGGAAAGAGATTGATTGTTGGGTTAAAACAAAACTAAAATTGGTTCTAAATTAAGAGTGTTCTTGTGGCAATTAGGACTACCTAGCCTACATGCTGTTGTTGTGATATAAATATGTGGTATATGGCCACACTGACCATAAACTTTGGTAGAGTGAGGCTAACTATGTTAATTACGGAAACATACTACTTATATTTACAAAAACCAGCCTCGTTTGCAGACCGGTCTGTCTCAGTTTCTATTTCTATTTTTGATAGATCATTGTCATCTTATGGAGTATTACGTACTTTCTTTCGTACTGAAAACCCTGAACTTGGTTTACCAGAAGTTTTAAATTCCTCGATTATTCAAAATCATACAGATAATTTCAAGAATTTGGTAGAAAGGGCCATCGCCGCTCCTTCGTTGGTGCAAAAACAACTACTAGAATACGGTAAAATTCATTATGAGTACGGAGTGAAGGAAGAATACATACAGGTATGGTTACCGCTTCTATTTTATAGTATTCAGTTTTTTGGTTTTTTGTTTGTTTGTTTGTTTATTTTTTTCGAGTGGAATAACTTAACCGCATGCCGCATTTTTTACCATATCTTTGTTTCAGAACCTTGCGAACAATACAAAAACAGAAGTATGTTGGTATATAGAGGATTCAAGTGATGGAAAAAAGACACATCGAGCATGGGAGCGCGTGTTTACATTTTTAAGTGACACTTTAATACGTGGTATGGAGAGAGCAGAAGAAGAAAATGGATCAGTAGAAGTTTCAAATGGAAGAGAGAAAGAAATGATTAATGACTTAGGAAATAACTGTTTGGCTTCGGAGAATAACAACAACTGAATTTAACCTGATCCATCTCAAACTTAAATTCCGTCAGAAGAATTTTAAAGTGTTTTCGTGTTAGTAGACACGAAAATTCATCATCTAACAAAGACCTTACGGTTGGCTTTGAGATTTTTTCTGTTTTATTTGTGTTTTTGTTTTTCGATGAAAAAAAATATAATCAAATGACTAAAAAAAAAACAAGACATTTATTATTTACGTCATATCTATATTTAGGTAATTGATTTTGTCTACGTTCATAGCGAATACTTTTATCATCCCTGATTCGTTGTTCTAAAAATTTTTAAGGTGGTGACAAAATAATTAAATAATTAAGCGAATCTCGTAAGTAAGTTCAGCGCTGTCACGATTTGCTATAAAAACAAATGGGAAACGCTTTTACTTGTTTTCACGTCTATATGTTTATGATTATGTTGTTAAAAGACTGTAGAGGAAAAATAAGAATTTTACCCTTTAATTAATCAGAAATCCATATTATAATACCCGTATACGTCTGTCCGTCTGTCTGTCACGCAAAATGGTAGCTTAGCTGCGCAAGTAGCGAGACGCACACAATGCTGTATAAAAAGGACGGGCGAACCCGTGGAATTTTCCACGGGCCACCGACTAGTACGTTTAATTAATCCGTAGGTAGTGTGTAATTAGTCACTTACCGGTTAATTACCAATTTTTAATGACTGTTAAAATGGGATTAGGGTGAAGGATTTTCTCTACAATCTAAGAATTGAGTCCAGGCAAAGCAGAATCTCTTTGATGTTTTAGTAGCTAATCACTAGCTATTATAGTTATATGCTTCATAGCGAGAGGTAATATCGAAACTTTTTTTATCGGATTTTCGCAACGCAATACAGAACTGGCCCTATTTTGCGACTTTAACGCTAGTCTCAATTGGAATTTCTAGATCTTAAAAAGATAAATGCAAGATGTTTGGAATTCTTTTCGAATTCGAAAATTCGAATGAATTTCTTAATCCCCATAAAACTTTTTAAATATTCTGACACTAAAATTTTCAGGAAATCCTTGTTTAGTAGATCACAGCAGGCAAGATCTATTATTCTTCTATTTAAAATTTTTAATTATTGCTGACTGGCGGTATAATTACCGTGAGGTATTCTGTACATTGTTTCTAGGGATTAAGGAAGGTTGAAAAATCAAAATCCGACATGTACAGGTGGTTGCTGGCTTTATGTTATTTATCATATGGTTTATCAACCCTAAAGACCTGTCAAAACGAATTTTTTTTAAAACTTGGTACAATCTTCAGATTTCGGTAAGTTCTCTGAAGAGGTTCTGAATAACAACTTCAAATAAAGAGACTTCAACTTCAAATACATATGTACTACACCTTAGCAGCCTACCGACATCGAAGTATTAAAGAACTCGTGCTTCCCTGTGAACATTTAAAAACTGCTGATAACTACCGTTATGTCAATATTTTAGGTTAAAATTTACATACTTGAAAAATGATTTCCTTTTTTGCCTCATATTATTTTTTATCCAAAACAATTTGTTTAAGCCTAACATTCCCTTATCAATCCAGTTATTAGTTCTGCTTTGATACTTATAAAATGGTAGACATTAAGTTCGCAGTATCTAAACCGATGATAGAGAAGTCACGCTCAATCGCATGTAATTTGCACGACAGGTAAAACAACCAATGCATATTGTGATGCACAGATGCAAAAATGTTGACCAGTACGTTTTTTTAAAAAGCTCTGTTATGATTCCCAACTGAGGTTGTGTGATTTTAACAGTAGATCAAATCAGTTGTTTAAACCCGTGGAAGAATCCATTTATAAGAAAATTTTTTAAATTTATTGTACTCCTCATCACAAAAAAGTTTAAGCGAAATAGACAACAATAATAACAATGTTTTATCACCTGCAAATTTGCTGTCAATGGTAGAGAAATGAACAATTTATTTTGTTTATTTAGCAGTGATTCCAAATGTGGGGAGGACTTGTGGGGTATGTAGTGATCAGAAAATGTTCGGCTCAAGTAGGAAGACTTTGAATGTTTGATAAGCCTAATACTCAAAGCCTGATACCAAGTTGAACTTAGGTTTGAGCCGATGAATTGATTTTGAACGTGGAAGTAAAAAGCCAATATAATGACTAAAGAGCCTCCACCATAATTGAGGCGCCCATAGAAATTTTTGAAATTTGACCCTGTTCCTGCCGGGCTATTTGGGGTACTCAATGCTGGAGAGTGGCTGATTCTGCACCCTCCCCCCTTTTGAAATTTCTTGTCATAGTCTTACCATAAGTGACAACTTTGTTGGAAAAGTCCCTATGTCCAGATAGTTGCCGTGACTTTTTTTGAAAATCAAACAAAAAAAAAGGGATTTTGAAGTAACTAAGTTATTTCTGGAAACCCCCCTTTCTTACCTCTTTTTGACAATCTTGAACAGCGACAAGAAAGATTATCAGAAAGAGAAATGGAGCACTGGAAAGAGGTGACTCACTCCCATCGGCCCTGCCTCATTAGCCTTGGCGTTCACAAAAATTCACGGTACGGTTTTTGCAAATATTCTATAAACTTAAAAAGCATTGCAATGTAGTGGCGAGAGAACTTTATACTTTTTTCGCTTTTGAAAATATAAAAGGTTGCGATCTTCCTCATTTTTAAAAGCAAAAAAGAAGCCAATGGAAACGAGGTTGATTCACACAAAGCATTTATCAAGAAAAGTATAAAACACTGAACAACCGTGGAATTTGTACCCGGAAACTTCGAAGCAATAGTCGTTCTCGTAGTGGAAAACCGTCAAAAGGTCGCTTGTGGAAACATGGTTGTTATAGAGTTTCCCTGAAAGAAATCCAACTTTTCTCGTATTTTGACAGTGAGTAAGAAAAACGTTGTGATATACGGACACACGCAATATATTTTTTTGAACACTTTGTTGCGACGGCAAATTCCCTTACAATTTAAAGGACAAGCAAGCCTGTGAATTTAAAGGACGAGCAGCCCCGTGAATTTAAAGGACGAGCAACCCCGTGAATTTAAAAGGACGAGCAACCCCGTGAATTTAAAAGGACGAGCAACCCCGTGAATTTAAAGGACGAGCAACCCCGTGAATTTAAAGGACGAGCAACCCCGTGAATTTAAAAGGACGAGCAACCCCGTGAATTTAAAGGACGAGCAACCCCGTGAATTTAAAGGACTAACGACTAGTTTGAATATATTCTCTGAAAATCTCTGAAGAAAGGTTAGTCTTCATGTTTCTGTTGAAGAAAGTAAATTGCTTACATATTGATTAAATTTTTATAATATAACTGCAAAATCTTTACTTATAGGGAAGATGGGGTTTTACCCATTCTGGCCCTTTGCCATGCATGTGTACAGACAAGTGTTTAGTTTAATAATATATACAGAAATAGAATCATAATGACGACATCCTCGTACCCAGGCTTCGTGTCCATTTTAACAAAAAATCTCTGTGTGGATTGAATAAAAAAAATAACTATGCACATTTAAACCAATCTCATCCCCAAGGATTTATGTCTCTCACGGGTACTGCTCTTACTGACAGGAAGACAACGGGCCTGGGATCGAGGTTGCATTTAAACTTATTTGCACTGTCAACATTGATGACTGGTGAGAAAAAACTTCGATGTTGTTAAAAATCACACATCATCAACAAGCATGATGATTGGATGATGAACCTCAAGGAAACACATATGAACCAATCACATGCTTCGATTTGTTTTGTTCGTGCAAACAAAGATATGAGTTGTATACCGACATCAATGGATTTTATAACTTTATCAAATAATAAATATATTAAGTGATGAGTTCATCTTATAGTTTTGTGGTTGAAAGTTCAGACGAAAAAACAACAAAGTTTCAAGTCTAATATTAGCTAATATTAGCCTGTGGATATATATGAAACAAGAGGCTAACAAGAGCTGTTGGAGGGCATAACACGTGGAGATTTTTCTTCTTTGGTTCGGTTTGTATCAAATTTGCTTCGAACCATTACGGGTGATTCGCAAATCGCAAAGTGTACGCTAAATATCACTTCGATGGAGAGAGGGGTTACTTGCTTTGGCATTTAAGTATTAGACCGCGAAATCTTTTTTTGAGAGTATAGAATGTATTTTGAACTAATTTGTCTTCACAGGAGTTCGAGTAAAGAGGGCATGTCAATTCAGGGGTTGGCGGTACTCTAATATTACTTATTCTGATTGTTGACGTTTAGAACAGTGGGGAGAGAACAGAGAAGTAACAGGTTCTCGATGATAAGACTACCTTTGTTTCTGCGAGCCACCTAGCTTATTATTAACGATAAGTGCATTTGGTAAAGGGTATTGTATATACATGTTAAGTATATTCTATGTCTATAGAAGCTACCTGTCGAAAAAACAAAATACCCAAAGCTACATGTAATTAGTAATTCGCTCAAAAACATGTTCTGTTTCATAGCTTATCAATGAATCAATCAATCCTTAGAAAATAAATTAGCACAATTCCCAAAAACTTCTGACAAATGAGGAGAATAAAGAAAAAGAAGACTCGCGTCACAATAATTTGTTTCGACAGTCATCGTTTTCAGGGCATTGTATCTTTTTGACAAATTTGATGGAGATCCATGTACGACTCTAGGCAAAAGACCCCGGGAACTAGGTTGCTTTCACTCGCATGTATACACTCATGTCCAACCTAGTCTCCAACCTGTTTTATTGTACGTTAAATATAACAACTGGAAGTATTGGATTAAGATGCGTTTTTGTTCCCAGGTCTCTTTTTAAGTAGCGTAGGTAACTTTAAATTTCACATTTGAGACGAGCATGTTCTGAGAAGTTGTTAGTGTCCTGTCGTCTTTGTAAAATTTGACTATTAGTAATACTTTTAATCCTTATATTTAGACCAAAATGAATAATTTCACAGTTTTCTCCAGCATTTTTTTATGCATCTTTGTTTTCATAAGTTTCAAGGCAGATGCAGCAGAGAGAAGTCAAACGGATGAATATCCCAGAGATCATCGCACATATCTTTACAATTACATGTATAAAAAATGGCCAAAGCTACGTGACCGATGTAAAGTTATACCAAATTGGCAAATAAACGGTACAAATCCGATTTTGGAGGAAGGTGAAAAAGGATACACAGTGGTATTATTTTTAATAAAAAGAACATGCGAATTTTGTTTATCTCAGCTCGACTACTTGAATGACCTGGCTAAATACTTTAGGTTTGTGTTACGTTTATTCCCTTTCGTTTTCTGGTTTCTTCACCTGGAAACAAGAAGGTAAATAGTATGTTTGTCCTGAGGGAGGGCGGGAGGTCAAGTACTGGCAAACTAAACGAATAGTAGGAGGGGTCTATTTGTTTAGCACACGTTCGTCTTGTGAAAAGGATTTTTTCCCTTTTTCCCTGTGCATGATTTTTGACTGATTGTCTGCGGTATCCATGTTGGTTAATATGGGTAAGCAGTTGGTTATAAGGACGACTAAATGTGTCAAAATAATGACCAACTGATCCTCGCTTTGTGTTATTAGCGTTACAATGGCTGCCGTTCCGTTTTTTAAAGAATTATTAGGAATGCAATTCACGCAGTAGCTTTATATATTACATTTTTTTATTTCTAGAGCAACTGAACGCAAAATTTCATTCGTTGCACTCAATCATAAAAAGCAACCCCTACCGCGATCAATATACGAAGCTTATCCCTACGTAAAAATATACGAGGAACCAGTCGATCAGGATATATTTAAACAACTCCGCGCAAGCTGGAAACATATACTGATTTACGATGCATGCGGTAGGAAACAGTATCATTTTAATTGGCCGTATAGTTGGCTAGGATATCCATTTGTAAGGTAGGAATCCAGGAATCTTTGTTTTAAAATGTATTTTTTTCTTGGAACGAAAATGTATACCTCATTCGCACTAATTTTCGCACGTATTGATTTCAACTCTACGATAAAGAGTGCTAAGTAACGGCTGTATATATCCGAAAAATGAAATCCGATACCATTGGTGATACCCGGACCCAGGACCCGCGTCCTGATATTTTGAAACTGATAATCAAATTGTTGAATTCTTTTCTTTATTTTAATCAGGAAAAAAATATAGTGAGAAACATATTGTAAGTCAAAACATAGTCACTTTTACCGACTCTTTTAACATTAACATCATTATTACAGAGCGTCCAACAATTCGCCGCTATCAAATTAATCAATTATAAAAAACCCGTTTATAAGAAACTTTTACTAGTGCAGCGTATTTACTCAAAAAAAAAATTAGGGAGCTTGAGATCCACTGTTGCAATACAGCACTTTCCCTACACAATTTCGTCTTGCAAAAAAAGAAAAAAGAAAAAAAGTGCAGCATGCCTGTTGCTGTAAAAATATTTTACAGCAAAGAAATGATTATATCTTAACAGAACTACAACTTCGTACAATGAAATAAACGTATGGCAATATGGAGAATTCTCACTGCAAGACTGATTTTACCTCTCTAGAAAAAGATGAACATGGTCGTCTCGCTTCCGGATATAAAAAAGAGACAACAAATGCGGAAGCATGCCGCGTCCACAGCATTTCACACATTACGCGCATAAATATATATTTTGCTTTTTCTCATCGTTAAACAAAATAAGGTATTGGGTATTAGTATCATGGGTCTCGGGTCTTGTTTTAAGAGTGTGGGATTGCGTGCATCACCACGGGTATCGGATCTGAATATTCAAACATGCTAGTAATGGCTGTGCTGCCTTGTTTGTGGTGTTATCACCACTCCTCTATAGGAATTATATTTTACTTCAATATAGGTTTGCCATGTTGAATACTGTCCGGCATCATATACGCCTCTGCGGAAAGTGCAAACCACGGGTGGTGCCTACAACCAAACACGTGACAACAACAACAACAACAATAACAACAACAACAACAAAACCAACCATAATTTCGTACAAGATAAAGAATATTGACGGACCGTTCACCAACACATGAGCAGCATACACTGATTTGGCTAGACTCAACTTTGGTTGCATTTGTTTTTAAAAAGAGAACTGGAAACTAAGTTGGCCATGACAAAACTAAAATATATAAGGCAAAACTAATACAGTATTTATCTTTGTAATGTTTGCAGCAAACTTATTTATAAATTCTTGTTATTGCTTTTACTCTTCCAACATGTACCATCCGTGGTATCTTGTCTGAAGTAATTCTCGACCAAGAATTTATAATAGCAATCTCGTCCCTAGGGCTTCTTAGGTTTTTTATAATTAGACGGAACCTAAATATAAAAACCCTAACTGGGCGAATATTTTAAATCTACAACATGGATTCCAAGCCTTATAGCTTTTTAAGTCCACTTTGTTTCTTCCTACTATATTAATACCCGTATCGTGTTATTCCCACCTCTCTTATAGTAAACCTTCCTTTGAGGCGGACTTTAGGGCGTAGATTTTGAGAAATAATCCTGCCTCTCCATCCAATAATCCTGCATGCAGTATACTGTTTCCAGATCAGACTGATTTCACCATTGGTTTCATCAGCTCAAAAGGGTCGATATTTTATAGAACTTGTGCATTTTCTGAACCAGACTTATGATCAGACATGTTAGAATTTCAATTAAAAGTTTCTCATTGCGCAGAACTGATCAGCGTTAAACCCATTTGCGTTTTTATGATTTTTTTTAAGCATTATAATTCTGTGACTTTTTTAGGAACTTGATGATTTACCTTCGCAACCTCGTTCCCAGCGCCTGATGTCTCTTTTCTATAACCGGGACGTATCGCCGTCCCGATGTCAAAAAAGATACAAGATGCCCTGGGGATGAGGTTGTTACCTTCGTTGAAAATAATACCAACCTGATTTTCATATAATCTTATTTCTATGGTTGAAACACTAACCCAGCAGCGGGAATGATACGGTATTTTGTTCAAAATGATAGTTGAATCGCTACGTGTCAAGGCGAAGTAGGAAAGCCAAAAATATTTACGACTGGCGAAAATTTGAGGACCAGAATTTATACGACAGTCAAACCCGCATATTTTTCTACAGACCAATATTAGTCTCTATATAATAATAGCTCTATTTTGTCTGTTTAAAATGGTTGAACACAGTTTTATTTCCGGACCGCTGTGTAGAGTGATTCATTAAGCTGATATAAAAAACAACAGAATCCTAAAAAAAATTTTTTCCAAAACAAGCAGTACGTGAATTAAAAATGGATAATAAACCCAACCTCGTCCCAAGGGCTATTTACATGCGGATGGAACTTTTTAAGGTCCCTTCCCAATCTAAAAAAACTACAAATTCATGGGGACGAGGTTGTAATAAACAATACTAGGAAATTCTTATTTTGATGCAACAATTTCAAAAGTAATCTACATAATTTTGATGCATTTTGGCTTTTACCAACCTCGTCTCCCCAGGGTATTGTGACCCCTGAGCCGTTATTACGGAGAGATCTAACAAATTTATCAAGAAAGGCAAAATGCCCTGGGAACGAGGATGAGCTTTAACTGCATTGAAATAGTAGAAGAATAAAAATCGGTAAAAATTTTGGTCAGTATAATTACTAAGCAAAAAATTAGTCACTGTTTACCGACGCTGTTTCACCAATAAAAAATTCTGAAAAATTTCTGCTCACAGAAAATTCCTGTCCTATTTATGTTTTCTTGTCAACCTCGTTCCCAGGGTTTTGCGTGATTTTTTTATGGCAAATGTCAAAAATGCAATAACCTCTGAGGATGAAGTTGGACTTCCTGCTAGATTTGACTTTTTAAACGTTCCTACGCCACAAAAGTCACGTTTTTTCACTTTAGTTCTTTTTATAAAAACAAAGTGAAATGGAAGTGGTTTCCGCTAGAGGACTGTGTTATACTGAGCACAAAAAACAAAATATGCTGTATATAGGTCACGTGAGTTTAAGAGTCCTTGATAAAATGCAAAACAACATTTAACATACCGGTTTTTTACAAGCAACATTTTTTAGGTAACACAATGCTCAAATCCTTCAAAAAACGATGCCGAATTAATGTTAAATTCCACATTTTTTTAATTAAGGACGAGCATTCGTAATCCTTTATATCGCATGTTATCTTTTTTTTCACCTCGTTCGCAAATTCTCCTGTAAATTTAGTGTAAAACTCACTTTAGAAATTGGAATTAATCAAAACAATAGCTATTTGAGGTTGCTACTTCGCAACTTTGCATGGTCATTAAAAAGTACTCATTCGCAAATTTTTGTTCTGCATTTTGGCACAATTTTTAAGATCCTATTCGCAAAACTTATTTTCGCATTCTTTTTTCTTGCAAACAATTTTTTTCCATAAATTCATATATCCATACCCATAATAAATCCAACGTGACCGTTACATTTATTTTTGGATAGATATATTAATCAAGTCTTTTTCACCATGTTTTAAATTAACTATTATTATTGTTATTATTATAATTATTTTTATTATTCCGAATATTTATACAGGATATAGCCATTTCAGTTTTGGAAACACTGTTATCAATGTGAGTCCTGTGTTCAAATGTATACATTAAGTATACACCGACATGGCCTACCCAATTTCCCTCACAAGGCATGGGTTGACCCGTAGCTTGCTAAACATGCCTGCGCTGTGGAGCAAACCACGGACCTTGTGATTGTGCAAACGCCATAACCACAAGGCCGCGCGCCACTAAAGCTTTACGCGACTTTCGTTTTGCATTGTCATCTGACGTTGTTTTGTTTTTTAGAAAATTTGGAACAACTTTCGCCATCATTATCTTCGTGTATATTTTTGGCACCCTCGTACCTATAACTATTGTTTTCAGTGATAACACAAACACAAACTGGCCCTGCGTCCCGAGTCCCTGGATCCCAGGTCGCACTTTTCCCGTGTATCTTTCAATTGATGCGCGAAGTAAGAAAATGCTTGAATTAAATCAATTTCAAATATATTTGTCAACAAGCAACAAGTGAGCAATGTAAGATTCTTATGTAAAATTTAACTTAAGCAAAATAGTTCCTCAGCCGCTTTTTTTGGGTTGCTTGTATTAAAAGTTCGCTGGATTCCCATTTGCAACTTAACATTACACCTGAGTAGGAGAGCGGTGTTGTTGTTATTGTTTTGTGTTATATGAGACATACAAATTTCTACTTGTGTACATAGCAATAACAAGTATTAAAAACAAGCTTCCTAACTACGAATTATCAAAAGTTCAACAAAGAAGGTAAGTCCTTCGAAGGAAATTTCCACAATCCTTAAATAATTTTGAAACTTATTAAGGTATTTCTCTTCATTGTTTTTATCAACCTATTTTCATAATATACACACCCACCATTTTAAGTGCACGGTAACCCTCTTAGACAAATATATCCTTTGC